>JADPWL010003252.1:0-48055 GCA_019059595.1 Marasmia exigua
GTGAAGTGCCGCAAAGTGATTCTAATAATAAGAATCGTTGGATTGTATCGTTTTTAACACTGCTATTGTGTGTCGAGAGCGTTGTCTCGTGATAACTTGCTTGGACCTAATAGAGTCTTAAAACCCACGATTGCTTTTAGAGTAATATCCGCTGAATCCGTAGGTCGATAAAACGTAAAACTCCGGCGTTTTATTGAGTGACTGTGACCTTGACTGTCTTCGACTGTTGACTACCTACTTATTCTCAATAAATTACTTGACTTTGGCGAATTGTCTTCGGGTAGAGCCATAATAAAAAATAATTGGTTACGCTAACTTATTGCTCAAAAAACGCATTTTACGAATATTTTTTAAATAATTAGATCAGTTTAACTACGGTTCAAAAAATTGGCCTTTAGTCAAATAATGTTTTGATGCTAAGATTAAAATGAATATTAAACTAAAGGAACAGGAGTAAGTTAAACGGCCAATTATTAATAAAATATGACCTCTTTATCCAAACTATTTTAAAGAGGTAAACTATGCACACAGAGCGCCTGAGATGTGTTTTTCCGAGTGAGAGATAGATACCGGAGGTCTAACACTGGTGCACTAATGCCACGGGTGTCCATGGGCGGCGGCAAATATCGCTTACCGTCAGGTGATTCTTCTGCTCGTCTGTCATCTAGGTATCGAATAAAAAAATGTTCTAATTATAATAAAACAACAGCTGTTCTGATACTCAAACAACTGATACCCGTAATATATGCTTGAGCTACTTACTTTGGGATCGGGTCGATGTGTACGATGTCTGATATATTATTCAATACGGCCCTGTACTAACGGCCAGAATCCAGGCATAAAGCAAAGTACGGGGCTGGAAGACTGGCCGATCCTTCGTAATAGCTCTGTCACAGCTTTTCAGTCTCTTACGGTATTATCTGCTTCTATCGGGGAATATGCAGAGGAAATATTTGGCATCAGCGGAACGTAATACAAAGAAATCGTGAACGTAAACCGATTTCGTAGAGGGTATTCGATACTTTTAACGAGCAGGACGTTGATGATAACGTCGACTCGTATTCGATATTAAATTTTTAAAAAATCTGTGAAAAAAAGCGCCTTCAAAAACTACGAACTTAAAAGTGTAAAATAATATTTTTATCACCTTATACACTTCAAATAACATTTTATAACAGTACACTCGAGAAAAGGTGTTACCGAAGTCGGCTCCCAATACTATCTTGTAATTTAATACAACAATCAATTATTCAACAGAGATTAGGCGCCGACTTCGGTAAAACCCACCAAAAACATTCTGTAAAAAACTAGCCAAGTCTCGATGGAGCTGATTGTTTATCTCTAAAAAGTAATGAAATCTAGACAAAGTCGTGCCATTCCTTTATTGTTAATAGTAAATGTTGTGTGACTTGGCCGTTGAAAGGGTACAAAACCAGGTGCCCCCCGACATCACTGCATCAATCATATCATATCATATCTCTTGAAGAGCGTATTGCAATAATACTCATGGATAGGGGAGCATGAAACAAATAGTATAAAAATATTTGCAGTAGTGACGGACTTCTAATCACAGATTGATAGAAGTCTGTCTCTACGTCTATTTTAATTATTAGATCAGTGGTTAGTGGTTAAAATATCTGCAATGGTGTCATGGCGCACCTCGTTTTGTACCCTTGTGTTCCCCTCGAAGTACTATAAACAATAAAGAAATCGCAGTAAGAAACCTGAGACTTGGCACGACTTTGTGTAGATTTCATTACTTTTTGGAGATAAACAATCAGCTCCATCGAAACTTGGCTAGTTTATTACAGATTTTTTTTGTGGGTTTCTACTTCTTTTTGTAGAAACTATAGAAAATCTTATTAAATAAATCATTATGCCACCAGTCGCGTTTGAATGGTATGAGTATATTTTTATGAATAGAACTGTAAATATAACTTGGTAAACTCACATATTTGTATGGGATTACCAAGTCATTTATGAAGTTGGTTTAACTGAAAAACTGGGCCATTTTGGATACAATTTTAGTAAGGAGGACAGCAAATATAACTTGGTAATCTCCCATATGTCTATGGAATATGGGTTTAAACCAGGTACTCCAGAACTTCGATTATCCTAGTTTTTATAGTTTTACTTCTATGTGGCCATTAAATCCTGACTTTGTGCTGTAAATTTCAGCTCTCTCAGATTATTGGAAGTACTAGTTATATTTTGATGATTATGAGTGAGTGTCTGTCGATAATGCGAAACTTTGCTTTCGCCTAACTTCGCAACTAAATGACATACAGACTTGAAATTCAGGATTAAAAGTACGTCATTATAGTTTAACGAATGACAAAAAATTCTGCGTTCTGGTCTTATCAGGAGGTTCTCAAGTAGGTGCCTAAAAATGCGGCGAAATAGTTCCAATAAAGGATGGTACGGCTTTGTTTGCTTCGCGCTCGACTTGGCAGGGCACTGCCATGCCCACAGATCGAAGTGTTTAAGGGTAATTGATCACCATTAGAGCTGCAAGCATAGACAACACATAAGTAGGTACCTAACCTAAGGTGCAATAATTAATTAGCCATACTTAATGTGTCTAAATAAGATCAAATGTTTCTATGAATAGATAGTAATGCTGGTAAGAAGGTGACGCCAATATCAAAAATTTCATGTTTTGTAAGAAGCAACTCATCATCAGCTTATCGCAGTCCACTGCTGGACGTAGGCCTCTCCAATTGTTCGCCACCGTGATCTATCCATGGCTTCTCGCATCCAGCTCATGACAGCCATCCTGCGCAGATCGTCCCTCACCTAGCCAGAGGGCGCCCTACATTACGTTTGCCAAGACGCGGTCTCCACTCCTAGAACTCGTTTACCCCATCGGTTGACGGTTTTGCGGCTAATATGGCCAGCCCAATGCCACTAAAGCTTGCTAATCCGGTGAGCAATGTCGATGACTTTGGTTCTCTGCCGGATCACCTTCATTTCGGATTCGATCTCGGAGAGAGACGCCGAGCATTGCTCGTTCTATAGCCCGCTGAGCGACGAGAGCCCGAGAAGCAATCTCGACCAGCTGTCAATTTTCTAATTATTAGGAATTGATAAATTGCCTATTAAGATTAAAAGCACATACTCAAACAGTGATGGACAAAAAACGAAATCGCTACCGACGTCTTAATGAGAATACAGAAAAAGCTGTGGAAGTTATTTGAGATACAATAGCACTATAGGCTATTCATAGCAAACTCAAATAACCTTTATTAGTTCACCAGTTCATCGCGAGTTTCATTCGCCATTACCGTTACGGAAAGAAGTTTTCACTATTAAACTCAACGGGAAAACTTTCTATTATACTACTCACTTGCTCGGTCCTTTTGCTCTGCATGAAGTTATAACTGAAACTTCCTATTCAATGAATATATTATGTTGATTAGAGCTTGCTCTTGTGATTGTAAAGATAATGGGTATGCGCCGTTTCCCCCTAGTGGAGGTAAGATGGTTTTAGCAATGAAAAGAAATTCTTTAATTTATGTCGTCCATCTAATACTTGAGCTACGGGTCAATCCCAAACGGGTCCCAAAGCCTCGCTCAGCGACGTAGAGTGGCCTGTCTATCGGTTTTTTATAGGATGCATTTTGGAGAGTGTTCGAATGAGCTTCACGACCTGATACCACCTTCTCATTTCTACCACCGGCACATTACGGAAGACGACAGGAATCCACCCTTACATTGTGCAAGTTCCACCAGCTCGTACTAAGCGTTTCGCTTCCTCTTTCTTGGTACGAACTGCTAAGGAATGGAACAACTTGCCGGCTTCTGTATTCCCAGAGAGCTACAATTTGGGTGTCTTTAAGTCGAGAGTGAATAGGCTTCTTCTGGGTAAGCACGCTACATCTTAGACCTTATTGTCACTTTCCATCAGGTGAAATGAGGTCAAGTGCAAACCCATTTAATATATAAAAAAAAAAAATCTTAGTTATTAGCAACTGGGCTAATATCTACGTACGTACGTAATAACGTACGTACGGACATTTTGCACGAAGGAGTGGGGATAACTTGGAGCGATTGATTGTAACAGGGAAAGTAGAAGGGAGAAGACTGAGAGGCCGTAGTCCGCAGCGATGGTCAGACCAGGAGCCCAATTCTCGTGCTTGTGACATTTCTTTTCATACGACATATATCACTAAAACATGGTTTATTTGTATGGTTTTCAGGAGATATCTGCCATGTTTTTAAAATTTCACGAGCACGAGAATTGGGTTCCAGATAGCGAAACAGCTCGACATCCCGATAAGCACTGCACCGAGCGGCAGAGCGCAGGCGACGGCAACAGCTGGTCGACAAAATCGGAAGGAGTAACGATCCTCCGCAGTGAGGGAATCGACAGGAGAGAGAGAGAGAGAGCTAGTAGGCATCTAGCCCAGTGGTACAGGGAAGAGTGGAAAGTCACGCTCACGAGGCAGGTCATTTATAAGGTGGACTGATAGTGTGCAACAAAGTGTATGAGATGTTGTGAGTGTTGACTGAATGCGCACGCAGTACCACAAACACAGAAGGATGGAGAAGTCCCGCAAAAGCCGCTACCCAACAGTCAATCCATAATCACGACCACTCCTTCATGACTGTACGACTGAGAAAAGAGTTCTATGGTTCATAGAAGTTCGTACGATAATAACAAACAAATACATATGAACAAACACAACAAATCCCTCTTAGAAATTAAGCTTTGTTTATCAGCGCGTAAATTTCATACAGCCAGAATTAACATTTTAGTCCCAGCCAGTTATTCAACAGCTAAAAGATGAAGTTGGCGACCAGACTAGGCAGAAGTGGGAACGGAAACTTCTGAGTGGAAGTTTTTGCGCTGAATTCACAGTCTCGCCACTTGCATGAGACGGTTGATGGAAAATGCTTAATTTTTTATTTTCATAATTTTAGAACGTTTACACTTCGCAAAATATGCCTCCTCGACCGAAATGATACATAGGTAGATAAAACGTTTTTTGATTGCAAAAAATAGGCATAACTGCAGCAGAGTCACTTACGCTGGTACGGCCATGATCCTGCGAAAACCATTCAGCTATGGGAATATATATAAATATAAATGGCTACGACTTAGGGCCAAGAGAAGAGCGTACTCCTTTACATTAGCGATCTCTCTGATTTTGCATATGTTCATGGGCGGCGATGATTGCTTTCCATCAGGTGACTCGCTTGCTCATTTGTCGCCTCTAGCATAAAAAAAAATGGCTGGCATGCCACCACCACTTCTTCATTAAGTGTCCTTTACCCAAAGGTTGCCTGGAAGAGATCATCGCTCATAGTTAATTTACAATAATGTAATGGTAATTATTAGAAGTACCTACTCGTAAATATAGAAGTTAAACAAAAGTTTCAAGATCGAAAGATGATGAAAAGCCACCATCGTTTCAATAGTTTACCCTTTTAGAGAATGAATCTGTGAAGAATACATGTCAATCTTTCTGATAAAAACACTGGCATTATCAAGAGTTTACAGAATAACCCTGCATATGACAAAACTTCGTTGAACCTATCCTGTAATTTTAAGTTGTCATACTTCATTTTGAGTGCAATAAAAGTATTCATTCAACGCCGGATCCTGGCAGAAGAGGTAGACCCAAAAATGTGTAGCTTGACGTCGTAAGGAATGATATGCGTTCCAATAAACTGATAAATTAGCATGCCCAAGGCTGTGAAGTAGAGTAGTCAAAGTAGGAAAACGTAAGGCTCCGAAGTATTGGGATGCAGCCGGGTCATAGAACTACGATAATGATTAATGTATCTGACATCTTAACGCCGTGACGTCAATCGCTTCAACTAAACAAACTTTGTTCGAAGCGTTTTGGAAATATTTGTTGATGTTTAACCCTGTTACCTTAAACCGATATTAATTTCCCTTCCGCGTAAGCCAAACATTCCATAACACCAACAAGATTTCGTCACGAGGCACGGCATCCCCTAAACTGACATATCATCACGCACACGAGCCGGCCTTTGTGTTGGCTTCTTTTATCTCGTGCCTTTGTTTGCGGCGGCGTCACCGATTTGGCAATTTCCCCTCGCAGAATAGCGGAGGCTTTTTCCATCATCAATGGTTATAAAATGTATCAAAATTGAGATGGATGCGAGGTATATAATGCAAATTCATAATCTGAAGGTACGAAGTTTTGTCATATGCAGGATTATTCTGTAAACTCTAGATAAGGCCAGTATTTTTATCAGAAAGACTGACATGTATTCTCCACAGATTCATTCTCTAAAAGGGTAAACTATTGAAACGATGGTAGCTTTTCATCATCTTTTGATCTTGAAACTTTTGTTTAACTTCTATTTTTACGAGTAGGTATTTCTAGTAATTACCATTACATTATTGTAAATTAACCGGGAAACCGGTAACTAACCGGGAAAAGAACAGACAACAGACCACGTGGTCGTGGTCCGGTACTCTCATTGAGCCAGTAGACATGCCATTCCGTGAGGCATATAGAGCTGCGCAAAATCGCGACAACTGGCGACAATTGATCGCTGACAAATTTAAAATGTCGGGGTCTCGATCCTCAACACTTGAGGGACCGACTAAGAAAGAAATAATTATAAATTAACTGCGCCCCGGGGTCTCACTAGCATGACATCTTTATGATTGTAGCTTATGTGTTAATGTAAGATATTATTGTGAATTTTCATCCGTTTCATCTAAATTAAACAAGTTTCTTTTGGACGAGCAGGCAGGCTATTCTGTATTAGTAGCCATCCTGTGCTTTACTTAATAAATAATTAGCTAATTTAATCTGATTGGAAAGTAATACATAGAATAGTTCATCTACTTATACTACTTACACTACACTACAAAAACATACACAGTACACATAATACTATATTTCTACTATATAATGATAATAAATAAAAATAAATAAATATTTCACAACATCACATACATTGATCTGACTCCGAGATAGGTAGCTCAAGCACCTGTGTTACGGATATCAGAATCAACAGTGGGATTACAAATATATACATATAATACTTTTCTTTTGTAAATACATACTTATAATACATAGAAAACACCCTGACCAATACAAACAGACATGTTCAGGCACACAAATGTTTTACTGTGCGGTGATCGAACCCGCAATTCTTGCACAAGAGGCAGCGTTCACTACCACTGTTCCAAACGGTTCGTCTAAAGTATAATCGATATATATCAGCAGTTTACCACTTTACGCAGTAGTTATATACTTTTTGATTTTGAATAAGGAAACAAGAGTAGCGTCCTCACTTTGCCTGGTGCCGCAGAATACCAGCGTCATTGCTTTCGAAGCAATGAAACAATGCTGATTGGCGACCATTTTGGTAGCATTTAAGTTCTACTATGTTAATATTAGTCTTAAGTTTACATATGTGCGCCAAATAAATATTTTTCTTTTCTTTTTTTTCTTAAGTTTCAACAAAATCTCTCTCAAAATCGACTTAATGTCAACATCCGCATTTTATCACCGCACCGCCCGCCATCGTTAGTGCGTTCATCCTCACACATTGGAACCCAAATGGTCTCGCACGGTTTCAGAGGAATTTCCTCCCGCGAACGCTCCGGCTGTGGAGTAAGCTGCCATCAGAGGTTTTTCCGGGGGAATACAGCATGAGGTTCTTCAAAAAAGGAGTGTTAAGGTTTTTGAGGGGTCGGCAGCGCGTATACAGATCCTCTGGAGTTGTAAACGTCCATAGGCTGCGGTAATCGCTTACCATCAGGCGAGCCGCACGTTTGTTTGCCACCAGCGTACGACGTCGTACAAAAAAATATATTTAGAACCTATTGTGTGAAAGAGAAATAAATATTACCATTTACATCGTCACAAACTTTCGCGTTTATAATATAAGTAGAACACGCCTTTCATACGGGAGGTACATTTCCATAGGTTACACGTTTCGGATAGTTTCTGACACGTGTAACCAGGATTCATTTGGTCTGGTACCCCTATAAAAGGGTGGCGAAGGTCAGACAGACAGCAGTCGCTTCATTGTAATTACCACCCCAGATCTTGAGTTATAGTCTATAAGTGTAGGTTCTCTCTTTTCGATGAGACAGTCTTCGACAAAACTGGAAATTGAACGCTGAGATGAGGTGAAATAAAAGTTAAATAATATCTATTTATTGTTTAGATAGGCCAGTTGCCCGTCCAAGGTACGGTAAGGTAATTTCTGGCGGATGACTGGTAGGAGGTGGCGCAGGACCGACATAGATTCATTAGACTCTTATTATCGGAAGCCAAAGTTCACTTTTGGTCGCTCGCCAATCTAGTTAGTTAGTTATGTTTTTTATAAGGTACACCAACAGTTTACATATAAAAAATTACAAAAACATACAAATGTTTTTTTCTTATACATATACCGATCATAGGTGCACACCTATCACAACATCAGATGCATACAACCTTTGCAGATAAAGAATGGGATCAGAAATGGCGGCGCATCTATTCACTTCTCGCTCGCATTTCGCACCCCACGAGTGCGAGTATAGACGCAAATAGTGTGCGAGCGAGAAGTGAATAGATGCGCCGCCATTTCTGATCCCATTCTTTATTCGCACGGGTTGTAGGTGCACAACAAACACCTAAAATTGGTATATGTATAAGAAAAAATATCGTAGTTTCGAAAAAGTATTGCAAATTTAAAATATTTACTTAATTTTGAGCATGACAGTCCTGATTCACACAAACTCATTTGGTTGGATTCTAGATACCAATGAAACTACAAAATCCTTTCCGAGTTAAAGTTTCCCCTTCAGCGTTTATTTGTAGCACAGTGTAATGGTAACCAGTAAGAAGATACCAGGCCGTGTGGTCCCCGGCAGAGTAGAATAGGCCACCCTCACTCTTACCGAGGTGTCGTAAAAGGCGACTAAGGTAAAGCTGCTGGCATGACCATCAGCACCCAGAGAATTAAAACTCTGCATTTATATCAAAACCCTCGCCAACCCGTCTGCCAAGTGTGGTGAGTATGGCAATTACCCCTCATGTGATTGAGGGAAGCCCGTGCCCCAGCAGTGGGGACTTAGATGGGCTGACGATGATGATGATGAAGAAGATACAGGGTATATCGGTAAACATTTTATATAACTCTTTAATATCGTCTTCTATAAAAAATCCTGAACTACATTTTATCTACGATTTTTGGAAATTGGTCTAATTTTTCTAATCTCCATACAAAATGAACAAGTCACGTGACCGACTTTGTATATCATCATCAGCCCATTTAAGTCCCCACTGCTGGGGCACGGGCCTCTCTCAATCACATGAGGGGTAATTGCCATACTCACCACGCTTGGCAGACGGGTTGGCGAGGGTTTTGATGTAAATGCAGAGTGCTGATGATCATGCCAGCAGCTTTACCTTAGTCGCCTTTTACGACACCTCGGTAAGAGTGAGGGTGGCCCATTCTACTCTGCCGGGACCACACGGCGTATGCTAACTTTGTATGTAAATGTTGTTTTTTTTTAATGTGAATTTCCAAAAGTAATAGATTAATATTGTTCCGATTGATTGGTATAAGACGTGGTTATAGGGATGCTAATATTTACCAATACACCTTGTATAGAACGTTTCAATGCCTCCCTGGCGACCTTGTTAACGGAAAATAATTGTTGTCAAAACTGTGTGTTGATTATGTTTTCATACAACGCACGGTAGTGCTGCTTTAGCAGCCCTATTCTCATCCTTTACATCTGTATCTTTCTGTCTAACTAACTCACGTGATAAAATGTATGAAAGCAAACGCGTCCTAATCACATAGTTAAAATGCTTGCTTGTGTGAGTGCGAAAATTAACTGTAAAAATAAACGTGAAAAAATATTATTCAGTTTACCCGTAAGTCCATAGAGAACTATTGAATGTCAATTTCTGCTTACTATTGTAGGATACACAGACCACTTCAGTGACACTACCATGGGGGCGACAGTGTCGCAATAAAGTTGCCAGTAATATATAAATATTGCCGTGTGGTCACCGGCAGAGTAGAATAGGCCACCCTCACTCTTACCGAGGTGTCGTAAAAGGCGACTAAGGTAAAGCTGCTGGCATGATCATCAGCACCCAGAGAAGGAAAACTCTGCACTTATATCCAAACCCTCGCCAACCCGTCTGCCAAGCGTGGTGAGTATGGCAATTACCCCTCATGTGATTGAGGGAGGCCCGTGCCCCAGCAGTGGGGACTTAAGTGGGCTGATGATGAATATATAAATATGTTAAGTTGGTATTTTTAACTTCCATAGTGCAAAGAAAAACCTTAGTTTGGGACTAAGGTTTTCTCAATTTATTTATTTATATGCATTGGTACTTAGTACCTACATAAATAAATAACATTATCACAGGTAGCTCGAGCACTTGTGTAAAGAATATCAGAACCAAACTATTACACAAAAATATTAAAAGCCATCCTCTATCCCAGCAGCAGTTCAGCATCCGAGCTGAATCTGACTGCTTTCTTGTATCGTGTGGCTCATACTTACTTTTTTATTTCTATTGCTTAACACGTTTAACTTTTCTATTTACACAATTTTTTGAATTGCAATCTAGATCAAAACTGTTTATTTATAATATCATACTTCTGTAATGGTTGTAATTTGTCTTGTGTGAATAAATAAACCAACAGTGGAATTAAAAATACATACATTGAATACTTTTCTTATGTAAACAAATACTTTAATACAATTATTTTAATACAAAGAAAACACCCAGACCAATACAAAGAGACATGTTCATGCACACAAATTGAACCAGAGTATTTTTTAGTGAGAGTGTGAGTGAGTTAGATGAGAGTGGCCGAAAATCGGGAGCGTGCATTAGGGAAGACATATGTCCAGCAGTGGACGAGTGTGGGTTGCTGATGATGATGATTATTATTTAGTACCTTACTCTATGCCGAAATAATCGCACCAGAGAAGCAGCGCTCAGTACCTCTGACCCAAATGAGTCGTCAGTGTCAAATGTCAAGTTACTGGCTTCACTAACACTGTACTTCAGATAACAACCTTTACAAAATCCTTGCTTGTAGTCAGTTCAATCTTTAAATTAATTACTAAGTTCGCCGGTTCAGGCGGGAGTGGATTTGGTTTCCTACAAAGTGCCCCTCTCTACTTTGTATTAATTCTTTCTTGTTTAGAAATTGGATTGTATTGGACTCTCTCGTGTAAACCATTTTCAAATTAAGTAAAGGTGTATGAATTCGTTAAGCACTTAAACAATACTACTTACTTACTTACATACATTATTTTACAATACACATGTCAGACATTATCTTTTTTTTTATTGCTTATAGTAGGTAGACGAGCTTGCGGCCCATCTGATGGCAAACGGTAACCGCCGCTCATAGACATCAACAATGCCCGAGCACAGTCATGCCGCTGCCTACCGTGAGAGAAGAACTCTTTTCAAACCTCGTTTAAAAAAGGACATGTCATAGCGATCAGGGAACACCGCGGCTGGAAGCTCATTCCAGAGTTTGCACGAGCGCCTCTATCTAGTAACTCTAATCTTACAAGACATGGGATTTTAATAAAAATAATTTTGTTTGCAATTGTTTTATTATTACTTATTCCTTGTGTAAAATATTATGACATCATATTCATCATCATCAGTCCACTGATGGACAGAGGTCTCCCCTAATGCACGCCACTGCTCCCGATTCATTAGTGGGATTGGACCATAACCCACCACGCTGGTCCAGTGCGGGTTGTGTTGGGTGGTTCGCCAGGGCCTCTTTTGTTGATTAGCAGGACGCGCCACGGGCAGGAGAGGTTGACTTGGAACCCAAAAGGCTGACATCATATTATGACAATGAAATTACAACCATGGAAAAGCCGCGATCCGGTAATTTTTTTTTATAGAATGGCCAATCAGGACCTCACTGTGCCTGATGTTAAGCGGCCGTGAAATCCAAATATGAGGCTGACAGGCACAAAAGAACTAACAAAGTACCCATTGTGTCTGCCATCCTCACCCTAATACTATATATATGAATACTGAACTGAGCTGATGGTTCCGGAGACCCAACCTGGAAGAAAATAATGAAGGGTAAAGGTTAGCAGTCACAAGTATGACTCAACTGGTGTTACGAGTGTCCATACGCGGCAGCAATCGCATACCATGAGGTGATACATTTGCTCATTTGCCACATAAAGAACAAAGTTTATAGTTGTATGCTACGAGTATTAGATAATCGTAATAACAACCATAAAGCTACTGTTGTAAAGCTACTGTTATACATGCTCATTTGTAGGATGCCTTTTAAGCATGCCAAATATGAGCATGCTTAATGAACTGACCACATTTGCTATCAATAAGCATGCTATTAGCGATGGCTAATAGATGTATTGTTATAATAGATGTATTAGCATGCTTAAAAATAAGCAAACCCGTTTACACGTGTTAAAGCACACCCCCACACTCCCCCTTTCACCCGCACTACAGGTAGCATGCTTAAAAATCGACCGGGCGTGCGATTTGAAAGAAAGAAATACAGAAGAACGAAAACAAGTGTATTTTGTAACAAAATAAAACAATACAGAAAGTCAACTAAAAATAGAATCAACATGTAAACTTATAAAAAACACAATACTTAATTAATTAAACAGGTACCAAAATGGTCTCCGCTCAGTATACGGCTTATCGTGTCAGGCAATGCCACGCTAAGCCACTCGTATTCTGCGGATTCCAACCAAGGGACGCACGCGGCCTCAGCCGACGACAGGTATTTAATTACTAATTAAATTAAGTGCCATGAATCAGTAACAATACTAATTTTAATTACATATAAAATACGATAAATATTTTAAAGTAAAATAAATTAGGTAATAAAATAACACATATTAAATAACATAATAAAATCGGAGAGATATTGGATTACTATTTAGAATATCTCCACTGGCAGCTATTATTTACACTACTTTTCT
Organism: Marasmia exigua; assembly: GCA_019059595.1. Classification (NCBI taxonomy): domain Eukaryota; kingdom Metazoa; phylum Arthropoda; class Insecta; order Lepidoptera; family Crambidae; genus Marasmia; species Marasmia exigua. Next base: position 12,950 of record JADPWL010003252.1, read on the forward strand.
GCAAGGATAATAAGAAAGGCTTGTACTTTGACTAGAGAGAACACTTAGTTCCAGAGTATCGGAAACTACATCTAAAAGCTGCGGTTTTATATGGTGGGCAAATGATACGATCAGTGATACAAGATCGTCGTTTCGTAATATCTAGCTTGACGAAAAGGTATTCTGGACTCTGATGTTTCATTACGCCAAATAATAAACTCTCAAAGTGCATAGCACGTCGTGACTCCATATTCATAAAATCACTCTCATTTGAATAAGGGGTCACATGTGCTCGGCAAGGGATCAAAAACAATACCTGGCGCAAGAGTTCTGTAATCGCTGTATTAGTTTTTTAGTCCGACTCAAGAAACAACCCCTGATAACTATATCTGCACATTTTTATTTATTTTTGAGCATGCTTATTAGTACTCGCTCAAAAGAGCATGAAAATAAGCATGTGTAACAGTACCTTAACACATTTTCATAACACCAAAATGTCACGTGTTCGCACGTGACACTCAAGTACAGTTAGATGACAATAAATCTCTCCCTCATCTTGAAAATATGAATATCAAAGTAACGATTTGAGCTACGTATGTCACGCGACGGAAACGACGCAAAGTGTAGTTCGGTGACGCCGGGGCGACACGCGGAAATGACACATCCCTGGTTGACAGCCAGAAAATGTGCTGTCTCATATGAACCGGTTGCGAAATGGCGTGATGTTTTAGCCGACGGCTTAGGCTTTTTAATTATTCAATTGTCAGTTAGTGGTAAAAAGCTTTTCGTTTTGCAGTTCATGCAAATTACGAGGACGACTGTCTTTTGTTCATGTTAAATTGTATGTCATTAATATTTTTCAGTTTGTTATATAGTATAGTATCAGCCTATATACTGTCCCATCATCATCATCATCATCATCATCGTCATCATCATCATCATCATCATCATCAGCCTATCGCAGTCCACTGCTGGACGTAGGCCTCTCCAATTGTTCGCCACCGTGATCTATCCATGGCTGTTCCCCCCACCAAGCCAGAGGGTGCCCTACATTACGTTTGCCAAGACGCGGTCTCCACTTTAAAACTCGTTTACCCCATCGGTTGTCGGTTTTGCGGCTAATATGGCCAACCCGCTACCACTTAAGCTTGCTAATCCGGTGAGCAATGTCGATGACTTTGGTTCTCTGCCGGATACTTATACTGTCCCACAGGGCAAAGCCTCCATTATAGAAATCAAGTCATCGATACTATGATGGGATTAGTCTTAATCACCACGCTTGCCTAATGCGAATTGGTGATCACAAACCCGAGCTGTGTTCGAAAATTTCGAAACATACCTTTGCTCGACCCGGGAATCGAACTCAGGACCCCGAAATCACGGCCCGGTACTTTAACCACTAGACCGACGGGGCGTTTCAGTTTGTTCCTTCATTGCAAAACGACCGTTTTCGTCGTACTGCAGTTTTAGCTGTACATTTTTATTATTTGATAGAAATGGGGTGAGCCCTGCGTCTCATAGCCACTGCGACCAGTAGATGATCTATTGTGGCAGCCCCGTAACCTATTACAGCACCTCATGTAGCGCCAGTTCCAGGATAAACCCGAGAATGGAGCTGATGGTGGAGCTCTTGATCTCGTCAGCTGAGATCATGTATGCTCCCAGGTGCCGGCTTCTGTAGCGGTGCAGCGCTATGCACTCGCCGAGGACGTGGATAATCGTTTCCTCGTCCTCGCGACAGAACCTGCAGATTTTGGTATCTGAAAGGCCCATGTTGTGCAGGTGCTTGTTTAATTTGCAGTGCCCTGTGAGGGTCCGAGTGAGTGCCCTAACATGTCCTCTACTCAGTTTTATTATTTCTACAGCTCGTCTCTGATCGAACGCCTGTATCAACGCCTTAGACTGTTCTAGTCGAGGTAGTCTTTTCCTGTACATACAATCAGTGAAGATTTCTGACAGATTATTATAGATGATTGTTTTACACAGGGTAAGTAACTGACACTAAACTCAATAGAAGTCAGTACTTACCTGGTGCAATTTGATTTGAAGTCAATACAGCACTGTCGCGTCAGAAGGTACTAAGTACCGAGTCGGCACAGACTTAGATATATCGAGTTTGCAAACAGTCACCTACCCTGTGTAAATCAATCATTTAAGGGACGATTTGACCAATATGTGGATAAATCTATGGTATTACGTCAGAATTGTATTGAATGACAGCGCCATACATTTAGTATCGGAATAAGATTGGTGGAATCGGCCCTTAGTCTAAACTTTTGCCCTCCGCCAAAATGTCACTCTATAAAACGTCGCCGAATTTTGAATTTGGAAAACACATTTCCGTCTGTTCTGTTCCGAACTGTAGTGTTTCTATTTAAAAACTATAAACTCCTTTTTTAATTAATACATTTAATACCTACCCATATGTGGGTAGGTATCAAATTATATTTGTTGCCCTTAAAGATATCGTTATCGACACCAGTGGAGTCACAAGTGCGCTGCCAACCTTTGCTCCTCCCTTTCCCCCGGATTGGGCCTCCGGTACCCACACTCACGCAGCGAAACACAGAACAGTGCTGCTTCACGTCGGTTTGCTGTGAGGCTGTGGTATCACCCCGGTCGAGCCAGCCCATTCATGTCATCTCAGATTTAAATACATAATCACACCTATATCTCTTGTTACAGATTACCCAGTGTGAAGTGAAAATGCAAGTGACTTAAGTGGAGTGTTTACGATGGAGATCGCAAACCTGGTGTTGACACTAATTTGTGTCATCTCATTCACATGCACGCACGCGAAAATTGGTGAGTTGCCCCTTTGTTTGACTTACCCTGAGTTACCCCAAGTCCTAGGTGAGCGGCCAAACGCGACAAGTAGCGACTCGACGCGGCGTAATACCACACCAATGTCAAAATACCACCCGCGCTTTCATGTGCCGCTGAAACCTTCTAGAAAGGAACGTATTCCTCGCATTTTTGACTTCATAATCGTAATCATGACTCATTATTTAATTTTTTAGAATGTGGTACAGTCGTGAGCTTAAATTTGGGATAAATAAATAATAATAAATAAATATTTCACAACATCACATACATTGATCTGTCTCCGAGATAGGTAGCTCAAGCACCTGTGTTACAGATATCAGAACCAACAGCGGAATTACGAATATATACATATAATACTTTTCTTTTGTAAATACATACTTATAACACATAGAAGCACCCATACCAATACAAACAGACATGTTTATGTACGCAAATGATGTCGTTAGAATATTCATAATGCAATAAGGTAGATAATTTAGTGCATTAATGTTGAATGTCAAGTTATCTAATCGACTCTTTAAAAGATAAACTCTTTGCAAAAATATATCATTGCGGTTACGGTAATTAGAAAATTACAAACATACGTGTCAGTCATGTCAGTGTCAGTCAATATCGTCAATATATCGGCAATAGTCAATCAGTGTCGAAATGTGACAAGAAACACAGTTCGCCGTATAACAATTACTGGGAAAACATCGGTAATGATTGTATGCCCTTGCTCAAATTGACGTTTTTGCACGGTTGCCCCTAGAAAAGTAAAGTTGTCGATGGTAATATTATGACACGTTTAAACATTAGCTCTTAATAACGAAAGTTTGCTACACGACATTCAACCTTGGGTGGGTCCCAAATTGAAGCTCGTGACTGTACAAAACTATATTAACATATGTAACATAGAGTAGTTTCTAATACAATAACCAATCCATATAGATAGGCTACTATCAGTTGTAGTTTTGTTTATTTTATCCAATAGGTTTTGAGTTGAGAGAATTTTTAACATACACCCACAATGATGTAACTTACTCAAGGTGACGGGTAGGGCACACTAGCGTCGCCAATCGATTTTAATTTTTAGCTACTACACCGGATCCATTTTAAACAATTTCGGAATTTCAACTTCTCGGCAAACACTTATACTATTTATTAAATAAACATGCACAAGTGTTGGGTCCGTTTTTGTACGCGATAAATTGATTAATACCAAAACCACTTGCCACTTGCAAACCCTGGTCACTTTTGGCGTGATTGGCGTCGCTAGTGTGCCCTACCGGTCGCCTTAAGGTACAGGCTCAGCGACCCGAAGTGGATCTTGGCCTCCGGACGAGAATTCGCCATTTTGTTCTAATCTCAGCCACCACAGCTAGGCACAAATATGTAATCTGTAACTAAAATAGTACGCCTATTATAAAGATTGAAAAAAACAAAATTACATTTCAGTAGAAACAATTGTAAAAATCGTATTTCCGCAGATTTTCCCCAGATTGCCCCTATACCTGGATTTTTATATCTGATTAAATTCATCGCGTGTTTCCGGACAGATTAAATTTCCCCCGGGACAGCGTCCCACCGTCCCAGCGTCCCTTATCCTGGTTTCAATTTGCGGTCTTTGCGTGTCCCGTTGTCCTTGCTTCAAGGAAGTCAACCGCTTGGTTCGAATATAAATGTGGGTTTAGTTTGAATAAGCAAATAGCCTTGGGCAATGGCGGAGAAAACGTGGGAATGTATGTAGTACCCACTTACATATTTTGGTCTGCCTAGGCTTAAATATACAGGGTGTATCTGTGATCATTTTTATTATTTTATTCACGTGATCGACCAACAATTCTGAACAATATTGGTTCTATGACTTTTAGAAATTCGCATTAACATTCGCAACTTTTCATACAAAAATGGTCTCGTGACTTGGTCATTTTGTATGGGAGGCCGAAAAACTTTTCGGTCAATTTCAAAAAGCCGTAGAACAAAATGTTGTTCAGTTTGTTTGGTAGAAGACGTGGTTAAAGGGACGTGTTGTTCAATCTTCACGGACACACTCAGTGTGGGTTAGTCTACTGACAAGAGCTATGCACAGTTGATAAGATAGATATGTGCATATTTCTACTCACCAATATAATATATTTCATTGCTCATTAGGATTAGCAAGCTTAAGTGGCAGTGGGCTGGCCATATTAGCCGCAGAACCGACAACCGATGGGGTAAACGAGTTCTGGAGTGGAAACCGCGTCTTGGCAAACGTAATGTAGGGCTCCCTCTGGCTAGGTGGGGGGACGATCTGCGCAGGATGGCTGCCAAGAGCTGGATGCGAGAAGCCATGGATAGATCACAGTGGCGAACAATTGGAGAGGCCTACGTCCAGCAGTGGACTGCGATAGGCTGATGATGATGATGATGATATTTCTACTACTAATTCAGCTGTAGGGAAGTTATCGTGATGAAAACTACATGTCAGCGATAGAATCACTTTTTAACTAAAATACCAAATTCTATAAGTATGAGTACTTCAATTTCTATAAGTATTTTTAACAGTGGGAGAGCCACGCTTCGGCATGAATGGGCCGGCTCGACCGGAGTAATACCACGTCCTCACAGAAAACCGGCGTGAAGCAGTGCATGCGCTGTGTTTCGCTGCGTGAGTAAGGGTACCGGAGGCCCAATCACAGGGAAGGGGGGTTAAATAGTAAGCAGCGCACTTGTGACACCACTGGTGTTGCAGGTGTCCATGGGCGGCGGTAATCACTTACCATAAGGAGATCCGTCGGCTCGTCAATGAAAATGAAACAAAATGAAATAATTGCCAGTAGCAAAATATTGATTCCTATTTCACAAGACATAAGGGTTGTGACAATTGGGCTCTTAACTATACAACTATATAAAGCCGATTGAAGTAATTAGTACGAAAAGGCGATTTTTTTAAATCAGACCGTATGGTTATTGTGGAAAATGTTTCAAAAATCCAAAAAATCATTGTTTGCATAGGCTTGTACACAGCACTTACAAATCGTCATACATTTGAGTAATTTAAAACTCTTTATAAGTACTTAATAATAGTTAGAATAGGTCACCCTCACTCTTACCGAGGTGTCGTAAAAGGCGACTAAGGTAAAGCTGCTGGCATGATCATCAGCACCCAGAGAAGGAAAACTCTGCATTTATATCAAAACCCTCGCCAACCCGTCTGCCAAGCGTGGTGAGTATGGCAATTACCCCTCATGTGATTGAGGGAGGCCCGTGCCCCAGCAGTGGGACTTAAATGGGCTGGTGATGATGATGATGATGATAAGTACTTATGTATAATTTACACATTTAAACTTGTGTATAATACTTATATATGCTGATAAAATATACTAAAAAAATAAACAAACATAATGCGATTCTACCAACAGTCTCGGAAAGTTGTTTCTGGTCGAGAAGATCCGGCAAGAAACTCGCCAGTTCTCTACTCTTTTTATCGCGAAACTTTTATATAATGTTCTGTCATCATCATACCAAGCCATAGAGTTGCCGCCCTGTTGTTCTAGTGGTCTCGGGGTCCTGGGTTCGATTCCCGGGTCGAGCAAAAAGTATGTTTCGAATTTTTCGGACTTAGCTCGAGTTTTTGATCACCAATCCGCATTTGGCAAGTGTGGTGATTAAGCCTAATACCATCATAGTAGCGATAACTTAATTTCTATGATGGAGGCCTTTTCCTTGCAGTGGGGCAGTTTATAGGCATAATTTACTTTACTTAAGCCGTAGCAGACCAGTCCCCAAAGGTGGCACCTGTTCAGAAGTATGACGTATGTGCAAGCCATCATTTCACTCAACCATATATTAGAGGGAATGTAATGACCCGCCATCTTTTTATTTTCATTAGTAGGTATCATAGTTGAGTTCTTAGAACCGGGTTGGTATGCTTATGAAACGATAGTTGGTTAGTCGGGGATCAAGTTCGTGTAAGATTACACGAATTTGATCCTAGACTTAGCAGCTTCAAGATTATACCTGGAAATTATCGAGCTTCCAGGTGTAATCATACACCTCAACACTTAGTTACAGAATCTACGTTCAGCTATTCAAAAGCTTATACGTTAGTTACTCTATGGACATTGCTGGCGTGAAACTTGTGTTAAATAATTATTTTCTTAGATAAATAGTTTATATTGCTTTTAAAACATAATATTATATCCAGTTTTCTCATCATAAGTTCAGGAAGACTTATTTTTTTAATAGCGGACTTATTAATTTAACAGAATCTTTCAGAATCAGAATCTTTATTGCTTGTTACTGTGGGTATTACCTACAATTTGCGGCGAAAAAAAATCATGTCATTTCTCCTAAGCTTATTTAGGCTTACAACGAGTGGCCGTGGTCTCAGTCTACCCATAGACTTAGGATGCCGCCCTACTAGGTTACTAGGACACGTTTGTTCTCCGATGACTAAACTTCCCATCCGCTTGACGTGTACCCAGCCGGCGTTCTGTCTATCTTTTTTTATATCATGGCTCTACAATTGGCAAGTAACTTATTGAGCATAAGTGGGTAGTCAAATGAACCTCCCATTTAATACTGTGTTGTCTATGTCTACGATTTATTTTGTTATAGGTGGTGATTTTCTAAGAAGAAAATTCAATTAACTAAGAAATATACTCTAATCACCAGTCAATTCAATTCGTGATAATGTGTCTCTACTCACTTGACATTGGCAGAGTTGACTGCGTCTCCAACGTACAACACTACTAGCCATTAAAAAAAGTGGGTAGTCAACAGTCGAAGTCAGTCAAAGTCATAATCCCTCAATGAAACGCCGGTGTTTTACGTTTTATCGACCTACAATTTTGTATTTAGAGTGGTATCCACTCTAAACACGCGTAAATATTGAATTTCTGACAGTAAGCGACAATTTTATTCAAAGGACAACCTGGCGTTCCAATAGAAAATTGTTACTTCCCTAAGAATCGTTGCGAATATGCCACCTGCACATCTAAATATGCATGGCGCAAATACTAGTAAAATGTATGCAAATAAAAATCACCCATACAGCGCCCTTCAACGGCGTGCACTGAATTCAAATACGAATTTCATAGAAAAACCAGCATAGGACTTGTTCGTCGATGTGGGTTCTGCAGTTTAGGAAAAATAGCCTCTTCAAAGGTATATCGAGTAGTCGAGTCAACTAGTAAACCGTTTTTCTGGTACCTAAAGTGAACAATTCAGACTGGAGTTTGTTTCACTTCACCGTATTGGCCTCAGTAGAGATGACCTGTTGGGATGGGAAAATAGTTGAAAGTCTTAAAAGGATCTGTCTCTAGTTGATGCTTTATCAACCAATAAGTAAATGTTATTGTGGCAGACGAGATTCTGCGGCATATTATCAATTTAATTGGCTAATTGGCAACGACGAGCTTGTGGGTAAGAGGCTACAAAGCCTTGAACACCGACGCAAGGTAGCAAGCTTATGGATCTTCTATCGGATACATTTTGGAGAGTGCGCCACGGAACTGTACAATGCCATTGGAGCATCTCCGTTTTTCCATTACTCCACCAGGCAGACCCTCAATCGACACCGGTACATGGTAGAAATACCAAAAGTTTTGAAAACAAAGAGGTTTGAATCCTGTTTCCTTATTCGTACTGCGAAACAGTGGAATCAGCTGCTTGAAGTAGGCATCTGATTTCACTAGAGGCTACAATTTGGGGGTTTTCAAAGCGCGAGTGAATAGGTATTTTCTAGGTAATCGTGCTACATCTTAGACCATATTATCACTTACCATCAGGTGAAATATGATCAAACGCTTACCTATCTACAGTAAAAAAAAAATTCCAACATTTTTTAATCCGTTTGTAATTTTTACGTACTGAGTAAAAACGTATGTTCTTGAGTTAAGAATATCAACTGAGGAAATATTAAAACAATACTTATATGCTTATAATAATACTATCTGCGGAAATTTGGAATTATCATAAGGTTCAATAATGTCTTACACATATGAAAATTGGTCTGTAAATTTCCCTACACCAAAACATTGATCACACAGATTGAATATTGATTTAAGATAAATAAATTGATAGGTAGTGATAATTATGAAAAACAATATATTATATCTGCGCGTATGTACTTATGCCTGCTAGTTGATACATTTTTATACTAAACGCAAAGAAAGGGTATTTAATATGACACCAATGAGACGAGTCATTGACTCGAGTCATAACAATTATTTCACTTTAAAACTTCTGACCATCATAAACCACTCAACTGTCATATATCCCAGAGTTGCGTGCAAAGCTGTTACTCTAAGGCCTGAGGTACGCTTGGACCATGATTCTTGATTTGAGGTGTCTGGTAACTACAATGAAGCGACTGCCCACTGATTTCGCAACCTTTTAACAGGGGAACTAGACCAACTGAATCATGGTTACACGTTTCAGAAATTATATGAAACGTGCAGATTTCGTCGCGATGTTTTTTTTTATTTTGTTTTCCCTCATCATCATAATTTCAGCCAAAAGACGTCCACTGCTGGACATAGGCCTCCCCCAATGTTCTCCACACAGATCGGTCCTGTGCCGCCCGCATCCAATGGATTCCCGCAACCCTCACCAGATCGTCGGTCCACATTGTGGGGGCTCCCCACAAGGTGGACCGGCTGCAACTTCCTGTGCCACGGCTGCAACTTCCTGTACGTGGCCTCCACTTTAGGACCTTTCCGCCCCAACGGTCGTCTGTTCTCCTCGTTATTTGCCACTTGAGACATGCAATCTTTTGGGCTATGACTGTGACCTTAGTTCTCCTGCGGATCTCATCATTTCTGATACGATCACGCAGAGAGACTCCGAGCATAGTCCTCTCCATTGCTCTCTTGGAGCCTGAACACTGTCCCCCCGGACGGGATACTATCGCGTAACTGTCATTTAATAAATAATTTATTATTAATAAATTAAATACTGTACCAGAGTCTACTCTACTCAATGTCTGTCCGAGTCCTTAAGTTTACAGTAGTTATACGCAAAATAACATGTGTGGCCAACGGAACCCTAGACGGTAGAAAGGGAATAATGTCACGTTTTCACCAATCGGTTTTTGCACAATAACATCGTTTCATTTTCACCAGGTGGCGTTTAATGTCTGCCTCGCCCGGGAAGGATTCAGGTCACGCACGGACCTGCCAGTGGTACTCTTACATAGGTGCCGTAATCTCCCCGGGAATCGAACTGGGACCGCTGACAGCGGTGACTGATGGCCGTTGTTGTGATAACACCGGACTCTAGGAATGTTTTGTTCGGCGAGTTTATTTTTACAATGCTTTGTTGTGTTGGGTAAAGTAAAAGGTTCCGTTAAGTTTTCAAAGTAGGGCAACTATGTTGCTAATTCGAATCTCTAGAGCTTTTATACGAACTGTAGCTTTCTACTAACTTTAAATATATAAATCTGTGAAAGGTAAACTAAGGATTAAATGGAATTGTGAAGTTATTAAAAAGAAAGCAGGTAATTATGGACAATTGTGTTACAGATTGATTACAGCGATTATTATTTTTTACATTATGGCAGACAAATGAGTAGACGGTTCACCTGATGGTAATCATCGCCGCATGGATATCTGTGACACACGGGGCATCACAGATGCGTTCCCGGCTCTTAAGGTGACGGGTAGGGCACACTAGCGACGCCATTTGATTTTAATATTTAGCTACTAAACCGGATCTATTTTATACAATTTCGGAGTTACAACCTCTCGGCAAACACTTATACTATTTATTAAATAACCATGCACAAATGTTGGGTCCAACGGGTCCGCCAAAAATTGATACACGCCAAAGGGGCCGCTTTTGGCGTGAATCAATTTTTCGATATAGTTGTGTGGTATGCCTGCGTTATACCATTAATGAATTCTCAGATAAAGTTTGGTTGAATCCGGCTTCAAAAACAATTTTACGCCAAAATATCATATCATAAGTGGTAGAGCCTTCGGCATGAATGGGCACGACCGACGTGCGTGACCTCACAGAAAACCGGCGTGAAGCTGCTATGTTTCGCTGCATGAGTGAGGGTACCAGAGGCCCAATCCGGGGAAAATGAGGGTTTAAAGGTTGGCAGCGCACTTTTGACTCGACTTGTGTCGCGAGTGTCTAGGGTGGTGGCAATCGCTTACCATCAGCCGTCTGCTCATCTGCACCTATCACATAAAAAAAGTTATTATATAGATGGTTTATATTTAGTTATTATATAGGAACCACAGCTGAACTTCTTCTCAAAACTGGCGTAGTCAATACCCTCTATTGCCCGTGGTCCACCTGCTTAGTCTACCCAGGTGGACCGTGGATCACGGGTCGGTTTTTGTAGTTTGTTTTGAATTAATCCATCCATACTTCAGACGCGTAGGTACTATTCAGTAGAATTAGCAAGATTAATTCCAATATTTAGGGCTGAAAATAGATTAGGTACGTAGCTATTGTTATTAGAGCTAGGACGTAGGTATAATATATCAGCGCTCTAATTAGAAATTTATAGGATTTAATCAAAGTTATGAGCGATTCTTCGATGTTTACTAAAGCCCGATTCGACAAAGATTTATCGGTGAATAAATCTATGGTATAACGTCAAATTATATCAGACAGTGGTTTTTTTTTTTATATATTCAATGGGTTTGCACTTGACCTCACTTCACCTGATGGAAAGTGACAATAAGGTTTAAGATGTAGCGTGCTTACCCAGAAGAAGCCTATTCACTCTCGACTTAAAGACACCCAAATTGTAGCTCTCTGGGAATACAGAAGCCGGCAAGTTGTTCCATTCCTTAGCAGTTCGTACCAAGAAAGAGGAAGCGAAACGCTTAGTACGAGCTGGTGGAACTTGCACAGTGTAAGGGTGGATTCCTGTCGTCTTCCGTAATGTCCGGTGGTAGAAAGGAGAAGGTGGTATCAGGTCGTGAAGCTCATTCGAACACTCTCCAAAATGCATCCTATAAAAAACCGATAAACAGGCCACTCTACGTCGGTGAGCGAGGCTTTGAGATTTACCATCCACTAATTCTGCGTCACCAACTAACTTCATGGCTCGACGCTCAATCGAGTCGAGGGCAGCCAGCTGATACTTGGCAGAGCCATCCCATAGGTGACTGCAATACTTCATGCACGACCGTTTATCATATTTTGGTATATCATAGATTAGTAGGCTTAAGATTTTATTTTATGTACTGTGGAACCAGCTGTCATCCGTGGTGTTTCCGAACAGATACGACCTGTTGACCTTAAAGAAAAGGGTTTATACCTTTCTTAAGAGTCGGCAACGCATGTGTGATACCTTAGGTGTTGCAGGTGTCCATGTGCGGCGGTGATCACTTTCCATCAGGTGTGCCGTCTGCTCGTTTGTGTTGCTAATGTAAAAACACACAACTTTAAAATCACATTATTTTGGGCAAACCCAAAACGCTCCATACAAATGGCTACTTAGATGTGACGTCACACTTAAGTATTTTGTATGCATTTCATTTGAATTTTGTATGGTAGCTATATCAAATATTTCGTTTATGTCAATGGTTCTATTATAATAATTGGTGCAAATTGTATGGGTTCTTCAATGGTATAATATTTTTTTAATAATTTCATACTTTTAAAATGGACTTGCCCATGAATCTTTGAATGACCATAAAACCGGTTAGACGTTATATTTTTAATTGAGAATTTTTGCCATTGGCACATATTGACCTATATTTTGATAAAATATTTATATTTTGTAAAATCTTGAGCTTAGTCGTATACCCTATTGTGTTACAGATTGATTACAGCGTTTTTTTTTAGGGTTCCGTAGCCAAAATGGCAAAAACGGAACCCTTATAGTTTCGTCATGTCCGTCTGTCCGTCTGTCCGTCTGTCCGTCTGTCCGTCTGTCACAGCCGATTTACTCGGAAACTATAAGTACTACAGTGATGAAATTTGATGGGAATATGTGTTGTATGAACCGCTACAAAAATATGACACTAAATAGTAAAAAAAAGAATTGGGGGTGGGGCCCCCCATACATGTAACTGAGGGATGAAATTTTTTTTTTCGATGTACATACCCGTGTGGGGTATCAATGGAAAGGTCTTTTAAAATGATATAAAGTTTTCTAAAAAACATTTTTCTTAAAGTGAACGGTTTTTGAGATATCAGCTCTCAAAGTCGTAAAAAGTATGTCCCCCCCCCCTCTATTTTTATAACTACGGGGTATAAAATTCTAAAAAAAATAGAGGTGATGCATGCTAATTAACTCTTTCAACGATTTTTGGTTTGATCAAAGTATCTCTTATAGTTTTTGAGATAGGTTGATTTAACTGTAATTTTGGACTTTGCTGCTACGGAACCCTTTGTGCGCGAGCCCGACTCGCACTTGGCCGGTTTTTTACATTATGGCAGACAAACGAGTAGACGGTTCACCTGATGGTAATCACCGCCGCATGGACATCTGTGACATACGGGGCATCACAGATGCTTTCCCGGCTCTTAAGGTGACGGGTAGGGCACACTAGCGCCGCCATTCGATTTTAATATTTAGCTACTAAACCGGATCTATTTTATACAATTTCGGAGTTACAACCTCTCGGTGCCGTCTGCTCGTTTGTGTTGCTAATGTAAAAAAAATGAGATAGGTGGCAGACGAGCAGACGGATAACCTTATGGTAAGCGATTGCCGCCGCCCATGGACACCCGCTACACTAGTGGAAGATTGGTCATATAGGCCCTAATAGGCATTTTAACGTCTTTACCTGTGAACTGCCGGTTTTTTTTAGACACTGCAATGTCCGCCGGGTTGAGTTTGCTACGAGTGCCCCTAAGGTACATGGTACAATGAGTAACTTAAATAAATAAATAAAATAAAAAGCCTCTAAGTACGTATTTACCATTATTATGTTTTTTTTTATTATAATTGTACAAAGCCATGGACCTATGTATGTTGTCTGCAATAAAGAAATTTGAATTTGAATGTAGGTATAACTTGTACAATAACCATACAATCTCTATAGTTTATTACTTTTTTATTTACGACTTAATTAAGTTTGTATAAAATACTTAGATATTTACTTATGTATTCTTGATGCAAGAAATAATCATGAGAATGAATCTTTGTTGCGACATAATTGACGTTTTAATTTAAATAAACTAGCCTTTTGTCTAAAAAAAAATTTACGCGCTAAAACATGGAATACAAGCATAATAATTTATTTTTCTAATTTCTAAAAAGCTAATACAATACATGTCTCTGATACAAGGGTTGCGGGTTCGATCCTTGCACAATACAAACATTTGTGTGCATGAACATGTTTGTTTGTATTGGTCTGGGCGTTTGCTATGTTTTATAAGTATGTTTTTATAAAAGAAAAGTATAACATGTATATATTTGTAATCCCACTGTTGATTCTGATATCCGTAACACAGGTGCTTGAGCTACCTATCTCGGAGTCAGTTCAATGTATGTGATGTTATGAAATAAAAAAAAAAGAAATATGGGCATAAATTATCGGTAACACAATGTCTAATATTTTTTTCATACAGACACCAATTTCAAAGGCAAGGTAAAGACCTAATAAATGCGAAAGTTTGTTTGTTTCTCCGTCAGTTTGTAACTTGTGTTTCTGAAACTTGGTCTAACCCGGCGATTGAACATGGGACCTCAATCGCAGCCGTCGCTGTAAAAGCGCGCAGTTGCTTGAGGCGAATATATTAAGTAAAGGCCCACAAGGTGGACCGACGACGATCTGGTGAAGATCGCGGGAATCCATTGGATGCGGGCTGTACAGGACCGATCTGTGTGGAGAACATTGGGGGAGGCTTATGTTCAGCAGTAGACGTCTATTGGTTGAAATGATGATGATGATGATTCCCCACTAACGACGGCAACTGATTTTGATGGTTAGCTTTACTTACTTAGTATGCCGGCTCAGTGAGCCGAAGTGGATCTTGACCTCCGACACTAGATTTCGCCATTCCGGTCTGTTTTTGGCCACCTGTCGCCAGTTCGGCCATTGTAGGTGGGCAAGATCTTTTACGACCTGGTCTATCCAGCGATACCTTGGGCGTCCCACCGGTCGCTTGCCAGTTGGTCGACCCAGGTATGCTTATGTTAGCTTTAGCTGAAAATTAAAATAATTTGGCGTCGCCTCATCATCAATTTTTAAAAAGATAGTTACTATTAGCTACTAAACCTGATCTATTTGAAACAACTTCGGGGTTCCAGTCTCTCGGCAAACACCTGTATTATTTATTTAACACCTCTGCGCAACACATCTTTACAACTCTGCGCATTAGCGGGGACTAGACCGCACCGCTGATCTCGCTCGCCGCTTCACCCGTACCTGGGGCAATGCAGCCCTTCATTGCTGTACGACCTACCAGAACACCCGGTTACGTCGTCCCCCGCGGAGTCGTATGCTGAGCTAGCCACTCCCAACAGTAGGTACGCTCACGTACTCTGCAGGCCCGTTTAGTTGCCTCTTACTTAAACGTGGTTTCTTAAACGCCCCTAGCCACAGGGAGTGTCCTGTAACCAATGCTGTCCTATCTTCAGTTCGACTCAAGCTCTAGTCCTGAGTGAGGCCACCGAGGTTTTATAGATAAAATGTCTTGACTATAACAACCTTGGCCCTCTTTGCCAAAGGTTAACAGGTAACGTGCTGTTACATCCCCCATCTGAATGGTTTAGGGCTGACGCCCCTACATTATTGATAGGTCAGCATTTTAGGCTTTAGCCGGCGCACTCGCTTCACGAGCGCGCCAGTCTGGGTTAGGACACGACGCGTGACGGTTGCCATCTTCAAAATTAAATAATCTTTTTTTTTAAAAGCCCCTCGCCCAGGCTCGTCCTAACATTGGTGGCAGCGTTAAGGGATCCTTAAAGTGGATCCTCGGTCGTCTCTCAAGTGAACGCCGGTACCCTTAGAACTATCATCAGTGCTAAATCTGATTTTCTAACGCTGTATCCTGAACTATTTCCACTGTGTCGTGTATATACAAGTTCCGCCGTCTCGCGTACATACTATCTCCGCTGTATCGTGTGCATCATACTATCTCCGCCGTATCGTGTGTATCATACTATCTCCGCCGTATCGTGTGCATCATACTATCTCCGCCGTGTGTATCATATTATCTCCGCTGCATCGCGTACCTGGAGCTACCTGCTGGTGTGATCTGAAAAAGTAAAGAAGAACTTACCGGGTATCCCGCACTATCCCCACTGTATCCAGAAGAAAGTGTCTACGCCGTGTCCTGTAAAAAAGGTCGCATCACCGTACCCCGGAGCACCACTGTATCCTGAAAAAAAAAACCTACTTACCATATCTCGAAGCATCCTGGGCACGTCGCCGCATCAATCTAAAAAGGAAGATAAGTCAACATCGAGTTCAACAGTGCCCTGCAACATTGTCGTCGCTACGCCATAGAAGAAAATATTGCGCAATCCTCCGCTCCGAGTCCCGTCATCGCGTCGCTCCGCAATGTTTATACTCCTGATAGCCGTCGCAACATTGTATCAGTGAGTCAATTCAATAGTTCACCTTTATTCCTAGTTAGCGTTACGTTTGTTTTAACTAGCGTCTACATTGTATCAAGTAAGTCGATTCCGTTGTTCCGTTGTTCCGTTGTTCAACTTAATTCTCAGTAATCATAACCTTTGTTTTAACCAACGTCTACATTGTAACGTTTATCCAACACAGTTTTAAATTCATTTACGTTTAATTAATCAAATTTCAAGATGAGTGATCCGAAGAAGGATTTCCTCTCCCCGCTAGACGCTGAACTTCCATTCGATACTGAGGATGAAAGGGCCCTCAGCCCTAATCCAACCGAGAGGAAAACCCGTTCCAAAACTCAGAAAGGCGCCGCTTCACATAGTCCGGCACCTAGCCTCGACCTCAGTATCCTTCTTAAATTCATAAAGACTTACGACGGTAGTAGAGTGTTGTAATGTAGCCTCTATGTTAAATAGGTACTGGCTATATTTCTATTAGTTTAATTGATATTCCATTTACTATTTTGTATCTAGACTTTTATGTTTCTATTGTCACTTCTTCCTTCCTTTCATCTTGTTGACAAGTAAACATTTCAATCTTCAACAGTGTTTTTCTCTAATTTTATCACGTTATCAGCACGAAGCTTTACAAGCGAGCTAGCTGATAAGTATAATATTAGCTGTGTTGTTGTACTATGATTTTCACGAAAATATAGTTCGTCGAATCTCGAAAAAAATTGTGCTACGTCATTGTGCAAAATGCAAGGTAGCGGGGATAGAGTGTCCCCAGGCACAAGCAGCAATGCAATGGGAATGGGAGCGATCCGTATGCTTTCCGGACGGGAAGGCTACAGTGCATGGAAGTTTAAGATGCGATTTTACTTACTGCATGAGCAGCTGTGGGAAGCTGTTGTGGGTTATCCTGATGGAGATGAAACCCCAGAGTCAACGAGAAAGCGTAAGGATGAATTAGCACTAGCCAAAATCTGCATGACTTTAGATGGAGGAGCCATCACTCATGTGAGGAGTGCGGAGAGTGCTAAGGCCGCTTGGACGTCGTTGCAAAACGCCTATGAAGATAAGGGCATGGGCAGAAGGTTAGCTTTAGAACGTAAGCTTTACCGATATTGTCTTGAAGAGTTTAATACTATCGAAGAGTATATAAATGCCGTTACAAGTACCGCTCAAGATCTCGCTGATATTGGTAAGAAAATCGAGGATTCTTCTTTGGCTGCGATACTATTGGGAGGTCTAACGCATAACTTCGATCCCTTGGTCATGGCTTTAGAAAATTGTAATGTTGAGGTTACCACGGTCATGGTAAAGGCAAAACTATTGAATGAGATGTCGAAAACCAAGCCTTATGATTGTGAGTCTGCGTTGCGTTCGAAGAAAGGTCAAATTATTCAACATAGTACCAAGACGAAGAAGAAGAAGGAGGTTGTATGTTTTGATTGTCACGTACGAGGTCATACTAAATACAATTGCCCCAATAAGTTGAAGAATAAGCATGATTCAACATCAATAACTGCCTTGGGAGTAAATGGTAATAAAGATACGTGGTACATCGACTCTGGAGCTACTTCTCATATGACTTCAAGGTCTGATTGGCTGACAGAACTCAAACCGCTGCATTCTGGCAAGGTGACCGTCGCTAGCGGAGAAGCGATTGATTCCGTGGGAATCGGAACAGTTTCAATCAGTACTAATAGTAGTATCGACAAGATTAGTGAAGTTGTACTTGTACCTAAATTGAACACTAATTTAATTTCGGTTAAGAAAGCAGTCGATAAAGGTTTATGTGTACTTTTTGATAATACTGGCTGTAATTTTTTTGATAGAGATTATTTCTCTTATAAAGGTAATCCTGTTTTACACGGTTCAGTACATGGCGGGCTTTATACATTAGATGTTAATATTAACAAAAATGTAGCTCTTGATGTGAATTCTGACTGTCATTCTGCAGATTCTCAAGTTCAGGCTGTTGATGTACGCACTAACCGTCCGTCTCAATTTCAGCTGTGGCACAAGCGGTTAGGTCATCTTTGCAGGTTTGACATGAATCTCCTAAGGAATGGACGTGCAGTTGGAATGGATTACTCAGCAGTGGATAAGGAGCCATGTATACCATGTGTTGAAGGGAAACAAGCAAGAAAACCCTTCACGGTAAGTGTGGATAAGCCTAAGAGTACAAATTCGTTATTGGAATTGATCCACAGCGATATTTGTGGACCTATGTCGGAAAATTCATTTCAAGGTAAGAAATATGCGTTATTCTTCATTGATGACTTTTCTCGACTTACTTTTGTTTATTTCTTGGCTTCTAAGACGGAAGTAAAAGCAAAATTTATCGCTTTTCAGTCTTTAGTCGAGCGCCAAACAGGAGCTAAAATTAAGGCATTAAGAACAGACTGCGGAACAGAGTATGTTAATGAACAGTTCTCTAGTTATTTACGTTCTAATGGTATTGTGCATCAAACCACAGTTCCACACAGTCCGCAACAAAATGGAGTATCGGAGCGTTCAAATAGAACGATTGTGGAAAAAGCGCGGTGTATGTTAGCTGGTGGTTTTCTTAGCAAAGCCTATTGGCAGGATGCTATAGAAGTGGCAACGTACCTGAAGAATCGATCCCCGCATAGAGCTCTAGATCGCCTTACTCCTTATGAGATATGGTTCGGCTCAAAACCCGATTTGAGTCACTTACGAGTGTTTGGCTGTAGAGCACTAGTACACATTCCAGATTGTCAAAGGAAAAAGTTGGATGTGAAGGCTAAACAGTACACTTTTGTTGGATATTCGGAAGATCCAGGTAATTATTACTTCCGAGATGCGAGCTATCCGAGAAGACTCTTAAAAGCTAGGGATGTTGTGTTCTTCGAAGATGCTTTCTCTGATTTGAAAGGTGATAATCCTGCAGGCCAGTTTCCTGTTGATCCCCCTGCAGTGATGGTATTCTCAAACAGGAATGAAGCGGAAGTTCAAAATCCCATTGCTGGTAGCTCTGGCACTTCTACTAAGGTGAACGTAGAAGTTGCACAAATCGATCCTGATCCAGAAGACCCTATTTCTGATGAAGAAATTCCCCACGATGAGGAGGATATTCTCGAAGAACAGGTTTCTACTGATGAACCTACTTTCCAAGGAAGGTATCCCTTAAGGAATCGATTAGCGAAAGATAAAGGTTTTGTGTCAGCAAGCTATAGTTTTGATGAGCCTGAAACCTTCAATCAAGCTATTCAATCAGAAGATAGAGACAAATGGATGGGTGCTATGAGAGATGAATATAGATCCCTCATTAATAATAAAACATGGATTTTGGTTGATAAACCTGATGGTCAAAAGATAATACCATGCAAGTGGGTATATAAGGTAAAGAAGGATGCAGAAGGTGCAGTTGCGAAATATAAAGCCCGGCTAGTAGCCAAAGGCTATAGCCAAACCGCTGGTGTGGATTATACAGAAACCTTTGCGCCAGTAATTCGCAATTCTTCGTTACGTATGATGTTTGCACTTGCAGCAAAATTAGGCCTCAAGATGCGACATTTAGACGTGGACACAGCGTTCCTAAACGGAGAATTGGAGGAGGATGTATATATGGTACAACCGCAAGGTTTTGAGAAACCAAGCCAACAGAATAAAGTTTGCCTACTCAAGAAAGCTTTGTACGGGCTGAAACAAGCGCCTCGTGCTTGGAACACAAAGCTAAATGAAACTCTTTCTGCGTTAGGTTTTAAACGGGCTCCTTCAGAACCATGTATTTATACCAAACTATTTGGAAAGGAACTTGTCATACTGGCAGTTTATGTTGACGACATAATTGTTTGTCATAAAGATGACAAATTGGCAGACGCTGTCAAATGTGATTTGCAAAAATATTTTGGTATTAAGGATTTGGGACTTTTAAACTATTATCTTGGTTTAAATGTTTCCCAAACAAAGAACTGTGTAAAAATTAATCAAAAAACGTTCATTTTAAATGTTCTTAAGAAGTTTAATATGGCAGACTGTAAATCTGCCCCTACTCCCTTACAAAAGGTGAAGTTGGAACCAAATAAGAGCGGTGAGTTGCATCCGTATCCATATCAATCACTCATTGGTAGTTTAATGTTTATATCTGTGAATACTCGCCCTGACATTGCCTATGCAACTAGCTATCTTAGCCAATTTCTTGCAAAGTTTGATAAACAACACTGGTTGGCTGCAAAAAGGGTGTTGCAGTACCTGAAAGGAACAGTAGATTACTGCATAACTTACAAGAGGGTTCCAGATTTCAGTCTGACTGGGTATGCAGACAGTGATTGGGCAAATGATCCCACTGACAGAAAGTCCTATACGGGTTTCTATTTCAGCTTATCCGGTGGAGCAATTAGCTGGGAATCGAAAAAACAGCCCACCGTTGCATTGTCATCAACGGAAGCAGAGTATATGGCCCTAACTTCAGCGGCTAAGGAAGCCACCTTCTTACAGAGGTTGATTCAGGAGGTAAGTGGCACCTCTCTGACTCCGGTTACCGTGCACAATGACAGTCAGAGTGCACATAAGATTGTACTTAATCCTATTCATCACAACAGGACTAAGCATATCGATACCCGTTTTCACTTCATAAGGGAAAAAGTCGCTGAAGGCACTATTTTAATTGAATATGTACCAACTAGTGACATGTGTGCTGATATGCTGACAAAGCCGTTAGGTAGGGTTGCGCATTCCAAATGTACTGTCGGTTTAGGGTTGTGCACTTGACATAGTTAGGTTATTTAGTCAACTATGGAATCTCAATTAAGGGCTGGTGTTGTAATGTAGCCTCTATGTTAAATAGGTACTGGCTATATTTCTATTAGTTTAATTGATATTCCATTTACTATTTTGTATCTAGACTTTTATTTTTCTATTGTCACTTCTTCCTTCCTTTCATCTTGTTGACAAGTAAACATTTCAATCTTCAACAGTGTTTTTCTCTAATTTTATCATAGAGAGACCCTGAATTCATTCATAATAAATTGCGATAATGCATATGAACTTGCTAATTCATCTCAAAAACAAATCTTGTTCAAATACATAGTATGCCAACTACAGGGCAAAGCCGAGGTGGCATGCTCTATTAAGGAGTTCAATAACTGGGAACAGTTGAAAGAGTTCTTAAAAACACAATTCGGGGAACGGAAGCATTTCTCTCATCTATTGATGGAACTGCAGGAATGCAGACAATTAGCAAACGAGAATGTGAGTCAATTTTCTCTGAAAATCGAAACGATCCTTTCACAAATCCTTACCGATATCTCATTAAATAACTCAAAGGTAAAAGAACTTCCGGGCAGGACGGCGACCATGGAGGAATTGGCTCTCCATCAATTTCTAATGGGCTTGCACCCACGCATCTCAAACATCGTGAGATGCAAGTCCCCTAAATCTCTAAATGAAGCAATAAACTTCGCAATCTCTGAAGAAAGAATACAACAAACATTGTATAAACGGAATGTACCAACCACACTCCAGCAAGAGCCAAAACCTCGCAAGGTCCCGCCTTACAATACTAATAATTTCAAATTTTTTAATAATTCAACGTCAAGACCTCCGGCCTCCTTCAAGCCTATCCAAGGGGATCCTCGCACCGTTTTAGTATGCAGATACTGCAAGAATCCCGGTCACACAATCGAAACTTGTAGAAAACGGGAATTCAATAATAACAAATTCCGGAACCATCAGGCCCAAGGATCAACCCAAAACAGATTCCCTGTTCCGAGGGTAACCTTCACGGATGCCGAAGGTATTGACGAGGTCGACACAGAATCCCATGCCGAAGACCACAATTTAAACTAGAAAACGTCTCGCCCGGGTGTCAGACGAGGCGTAACCCAAGCAAAATAAAAGACACCGCAACTACTATATCCCGTCGGCGTCAGCTCAACAACCAGGGTATCCAGCCCCAATCTCATGAGTTGACTTATGCCGCAACTGCTATATCCCGTCGGCGTCAGCTCAACAACCAGGGTATCCAGCCCCAATCTCATGAGTTGACTTATGCCGCAACTGCTATATCCCGTCGGCGTCAGCTCAACAACCAGGGTATCCAGCCCCAATCTCATGAGTCGACTTATGCCGCAACTACTACTTCTGCCTCAAAGAAGGCATCTGCTTCACCAAAAGAAGCCACAACTTCCACATCCCGTCAGCTCAACAACCAGGGTATCCAGCCCCAATCTCATGAGTTGACTCATGCCGCAACTACTACTTCTGCCTCAAAGAAGGCATCTGCTTCACCAAAAGAAGCCACAACTTCTACATCCTGTCAACCTAACAACCAGGGTATCCAGCCCCAATCTCATGGGTTGACTAACACTGCATCTTTTACATCTGCCTCAGAAAAGGCAGTCACTTCTACTACGTCCGTCCGTACGTATTCAAACCCCAAAACCACTGCTTCCAAGTCCAGATCTTCTTTGGTAACTCCCGATGCTAAAAAAGAAACGAAAGTTTACGAAATTTCATTTGATCCCTCAAAAAGGTCATTACCACATGTTCTAGTGAATACTACAAGCGCCGAGATGCCTCTTTCACTTCTGGTAGATACAGGTTCTTCGATCAGCCTCCTCAAGAAGTCCGTCATTAAGCCCCGTACTAAGCTCAATAAAGAGACACTTAAATTAAAGGGATTTAATACTACCGAAGACTTTGTTCCAACACTGGGCTTTCTTGACGTGATCATATATCCAAATGATAATAATCCCAATGATTCCATTAAACATAAATTCCATATAGTAGGAGACATAGACTTCCCTTACGATGGCATCATCGGTAATGACCTTCTCAGCAAATTTCGAAGCAACATCAACTTCACACAAGATGTGTTGAAATTGGGAAAGCATAAATTGAAATTGTTCTTCACCGATCCATACTTCATCATTCCAGCCCGCACTGAAAAAGTAATAGAGTGCTCAGTTTCAAATCCAGAACTCGAAGAAGGTCTCATCCTGGACCAGAGCCCATCTAATGAACTGCTCATCTCTAACTGCCTCGTCCAGGTCAAAGAAAATAAAAAAGTAAATCTTACCGTAATAAATACCTCTGAATCTCCTGTGAACCTGAAAACAAACCTTAACCTAATACTTACCCCAATCGACTCGATCCACTCCAAGCCCGACTCCAACGCGGCTCGCGTCTTCTACTCCGATTCCAAACCTGAAAAAGAAAACATCTTTGAAAGAACCAAGCGAGTTCTTGATTTATTAAGAATAGATCACCTCAATGACGAGGAAGTCCAAGCCCTTTTCCAAGTCTGCTCAGACTATTCAGATATCTTTCATCTTCCAGGTGAAAAACTTACCTTTACTAATACCCTGAAACATGATATAAACACTACATCTGAAATACCTATCCATACTAAGTCCTACAGATTCCCTGAGGTTCATAAGAAAGAAGTGGAGAAACAACTGAACCAGATGCTAGAACAAAATATAGTTGAGCCCTCCTCATCTCCATGGTCTGCACCAATTTGGGTAGTACCGAAAAAACTTGACGCATCAGGCCAACAAAAATGGCGGGTCGTCATCGATTATAGAAAATTAAATGATATCACTATAGGTGATACTTACCCTATTCCCCAGATTACTGAGATCCTAGATCAACTAGGAAATAGCCAATATTTCTCAACCCTCGACCTTGCGTCAGGATTTCACCAAATCCTTGTAAATCAACCTGAAAAAACTGCCTTTAATGTACCTCAGGGCCATTTCCAATTCACTCGTATGCCATTCGGGCTCAAAAATGCACCCTCCACGTTCCAAAGGCTGATGAATACAGCTCTATCGGGGTTGCAGGGCCTTCGCTGCTTCGTTTACCTGGATGACATCGTATCTTATTCGCGTGACTTAAAATCCCAAATTCAGAACCTAGAAGCCATATTTAAGAGACTCAGAGAGCATAACTTAAAATTGCAGCCAGATAAATGCGAATTCCTTAAAAAGGAAGTAGCCTATCTGGGTCACATTATCTCTACCAACGGGGTTAAGCCTAACCCTGATAAAATCAAAGCGGTCGTCGAATTCCCAACTCCAACTTCTCCAAAGGCCATCAAATCATTTCTTGGTCTGGTATCTTACTACCGCCGCTTCATCCCAGAATTTTCAAAGGTTGCTAAACCATTAACGTCCCTTCTGAAGAAGGACACCCCTTTCATTTGGGAAAATCAACAACAGGTGGCATTCGATGTTCTGAAACAAAAGCTTACATCCGCCCCACTTCTCGCTTATCCTGACTTCTCTAAGCCATTCATACTTACGTGTGACGCTTCTAATCACGCCGTCGGCGCAGTACTCTCCCAGGGTTCTATTGGTAAAGACCAACCCATCGCAAACGCTTCTCGTACTCTTAATAAGAGCGAGTCCAATTATAACACCACTGAAAAGGAACTCCTGGCTATAATTTTCGGTACAAAACAATTTAGGCCCTACCTGTACGGGCGTAAGTTTCAAATAGTCACAGATCATCGCCCTTTAAGATGGCTATTCAACCATAAGGATCCCAGCAGCAAATTACAACGCTGGCGCCTGAAACTGGAAGAGTACGAGTACGAAATAATCTACCGTAAAGGTAAACTCAACTCTGCTGCCGACGCACTCTCCCGCCATCCTATAAATCCATTGTTAACAGATCAACCCACTGAGCCCACTGATTCTACCATTTCCCCTGAATCTATCAACCGCGCTGAGCCCACTGTATCTACTAGTCCTACCAACCCTAATAACCCTGAGCAGGGTCACTTACCTGAAGGAACTCCACCTGCAAGACAAAACGAAGATAATGAGTCATCACCTGCTTTCAGCCCTCTAACTCTAGAAGATCTAGGTGTCAATCTTCCCATTGACGTCAACGCTGACAGTAGCAGCTTACCATGTATCGACCTTCTGGAAGAAGACGATGACCTTCTATCCTATAGTCCCCTGAATCATGATGCAGCAGATAAGGCTGAAAGCAAACGCCCTAAGTCCCCGAGGGTCACTGAGTCCCAACCTTCTACGAGCCGGGAAGCGCCGCCTGTAACTCTAAATCCTAAAACTAGAGACTTACCTTCTCGTTCTCCATCTCTGCATCCGCGAACTGCTAAATCAAACTTACCTATATCATCTCCTCGGAATCCGGACTCCTCACCGCCTTCAGCGAATCCTGGAATAGAAAATACAAACCTTGACAATACACAATCCCCGCTGGATCCTGAAACATCTCAATCCACGCAGAATCCAATAGCCACAACAATCAATGATGATTACTCCAAGTGTCTGAAAGATATAAGCAATAAGGAACTTAATTTCAATACTAATATTTTAGAACACAATCAATCTCTTATGAAAACCCATTGTAAAACTGTACTAGTTCCCACATCAATAGACCTAGACGAAGCTAACCCCTATGTTTC
Source organism: Marasmia exigua (assembly GCA_019059595.1). Classification (NCBI taxonomy): domain Eukaryota; kingdom Metazoa; phylum Arthropoda; class Insecta; order Lepidoptera; family Crambidae; genus Marasmia; species Marasmia exigua. Next base: position 38,626 of record JADPWL010003252.1, read on the forward strand.
CGACATATTAGGAAACCTTGATGATCAAAAAGAAACCATTCACAAGGAAAAACAACTATACTCGTTCGAACAAGTCCCAAATACTAATAAATCAGTTTACTTTATTTTCACCAAAGTTCATCACTTCGACGATTGCACTTACTCCGAAATATTTAGAGCCCTGAAAAGAATCCGAGATGAAATTCTAGTTCCAAATCCTGAAATCACGGAGATCGCCATTTCAGATTTCAAGAATCCCTTCGAGAGACACGCTTTCTCAAAAATCTATAATATCCTCGTGTACCTATTTCACGACACTAACATAACAGTAAACATTTACCATAATTCAATTCTATATCCAACCCTGAGTGAAGTCAAGAAAATCTTAAGGGAAAACCACGATTTGCCTGTCGCAGGCCATTTAGGAGTTAATAGAATGCTTCACAGAATCCAAGAAAGATATTATTGGAAAGGAATGAAATCTGACGTAGAGAATTACGTCAAAGGTTGCTCCTCCTGTCAAGAGAACAAAGCTCTTCGCAGAACTAATAAAGCCCCCATGCAGATCACTACTACTTCTACTAGCCCATTTCAAAGAATTGCTCTGGACATAGTAGGTCCCCTTCCAGAATCTGGTTCCGCCAAACTGAAATACATACTAACCATCCAGGATGATCTCACGAAATTTTCCGTGGCTTATCCAATCCGCAGTGTCTCATCAGAAGAAACGACTGACTGTTTAGTCCACTTCATATCCCTTTTCGGAATCCCGCAAAGTATCCTCACGGACCAGGGAACCAATTTCACGGCCGATCTCTTTAAAAGAACATGCAGCTTCCTCAAAATAAAACAACTATGGTCAACCCCATATCACCCTCAAACTCAAGGGGCCCTTGAGCGAAGCCACTCCACTCTCAAGGAGTACCTGAAGTCTTATATTAACGAGAACCAAGACGATTGGCCTCGTTACGTGTATACTGCTATTCTAGCTTACAATTCCGCTGTTCACAGCACTACTAATTTTAGTCCCTACGAACTTCTTTTTGGCCACAAAACCTTCATCCCTGATTCGGTATACAGTCAAGACACGAGCACTTACCCTGACTACGTCAGAATGTTGCAACATCGCCTTAAACTTTCCTGGAGTAAGGCAGTTGACAACATCCAAAGTTCGAAAGAGAGATCAAAAACCTATTATGACAATAGGTCACGACCTATTCAGTATAAGGTAGGAGACTACGTCTACCTACGGAACCATCTCCGACTCCGGAAAGCTCTCTCTCCTATATGGAAAGGTCCATATAAGGTGATCGCCATACATGGCAATAATACACTAACCTTACTCATAAACAGACGCCATGTTAAACACCACTACGATGAGGTGAAATTAGCAGGCGTCCATCCCAATAACCCATAGCGGGTTAAAGTAGTTTTAAGTTAGCATTTAAGCACTGGATCTAGGTTTTAAGATTATAATTCATCATTAGTTAGGTAGTTTACTAATTCGTTCATATTCTTCTATTTCAGTGTGTCGGCCTCGACCACACCAAATCACGTATCTCAAATAGCATCGGGGCCCGGCATCTATTTCGATTACGTAGGAAAATCTAAAATAATAAATAAACACCTCAACGTAATTATACCATTAAATATATCCTATATAGAACCGCATATAGAAAACATTGGGTCTGTACTTACTACCGTCGGATATCTTTGTGGACGAATGGAAGCAGCAGATAGTTCCGAATGCTCTAGCATGTTCGAATCTCTGAATATCAGGTTTAGAGATCTTCAAATGGCATATTCGTCAATAACTCACCTGATAGATACTAGACTTAAACGTGGTTGGATAAATGGAATAGGTTCCGCCATGAAACAGATATTTGGAACATTAGACGAAAGTGATGCCGTTAAGTATGATACTGCCATTGATCATGTACACGATAATCAAAAAAGATTAGCTTCACTAATGAAAGAACATATACTCGTGACTAAAAGTGTTTTAAGTAAATTCAATGAAACTTTCAATAAACTACAAATTAACGAAGAAAATCTGAACATAGCTATCGACAAGCTCTCTGTAAACTACCAAAACCTTTCTGATATCACGAATAACTTATTAATAAATTCTCAAATTAATTCTGTATTTAACAATTTGGAGACATCCCTTGTTTATTTATCATTTCAAACCGAAGATATTATCAACGCGATTCTATTTAGTACTGTTAACATTGTTCACCCCTCAATTATTAATCCTAAGCAGTTGTACCAAGAGCTTGTAGATAATTACAGATACTTACCAGACAATCTAGAATTGGCAGTAGAACTAGACCTAAGGAAAATCCATACTTTGTTGACTGTATCAAAACTTATTACCTATTACATGAATCACAAAATTATGTTTGTATTACAGATACCCTTGGTAGAACCCCAAGAGTTTTATTTGTACAATATCATTCCATTACCCATACCTCATAATTCAAGTAAACCGGATTCATTTAGTGTAGTTATCCCTAGTATTAAATACATAGCTATAACTAAGGACAAGACTCACTATAGCAATATAGAATCTTTAGAAGTTTGTAAAAACGCAGATGAACAAAATTATATATGCAAGTTAATGAACGTTTTCCCAACAAGTGCCAACCCTAGCTGCGAAAGCATGCTCTTAGCCAATGTAGTAACAGAAATCCCAGTTCAATGTAAAACAGAGTTCATTAAAGGAACCATAGATGTATGGAAACCTCTCCGTAATAATAAATGGATTTTTGTACAATCTGTATCCAGTAAACTCTCTGTTGACTGCATAGATTCCGAAATCATTGAATATAATATAAAAGGCACTGGGATAGTAAATGTACCAGTATACTGTAAGGCTTATTGTAAAAACACACGCCTTTTACCTAATTTTAGCGTTTTAAATATAAGTATACCTAGTATTAATTTAGATTTTAATCTCTTAAAGGACCCCTGTTGTGATTTGTTGACATTCAATAAAATTAAAAGTAATGCTCCCAGTATTAAACTAAAACACCTAGATTTAGACAAAATAAATTTTGAAAATAGTAATGATAATGCTAAAATTAAAGAATTAAATGAAATCATTAATGAACCTCATATTTTAAAATATGGAGCACATTATTCTATTTTGATAATATTTTTCATTATAATTGTGATAATTGTAATTGTATGTAAGTTCTTTCACAAACATAAAATAAATATAATTGGCAACATTCACCCGTCTCGCGAAACTTCCGAGATTAAAAATCCTGAAAATAAAGATCACAAAATTATTGAATTAGATAGCGTGTCCGTAGAATTAGAATCCGCAAAATCTGCTCCCCCTAGAATCCGTAGAAACCTGTAAAATAAAAAATAAAAATGATTAAATACATCCATAAGAATATAAAATATATATATATACATAATACATATACATATATAAATATAAATTACCTTAGTATTCCAGTTGTTATCCAGAAACTTGATTAAAAACATCCATAAGAATATAAAATATATATACATAATACATATACATATACATATACATATATAAATATAAATTACCTTAGTATTCCAGTTGTTATCCAGAAACTTTGAGGATTTAACCCCTAAGTTTCTTTCTCATCGGGGGGAAGTGTTACATCCCCCATCTGAATGGTTTAGGGCTGACGCCCCTACATTATTGATAGGTCAGCATTTTAGGCTTTAGCCGGCGCACTCGCTTCACGAGCGCGCCAGTCTGGGTTAGGACACGACGCGTGACGGTTGCCATCTTCAAAATTAAATAATCTTTTTTTTTAAAAGCCCCTCGCCCAGGCTCGTCCTAACAGTGCGCTATCTTTGATCTTGTCTTCGCTTGTGTTTTATCGGCAGAAGTATATTTTCAGTGAAAAAGCAAATACTGGGACAAGTGCATATGTTGTATTTTTAGTATCATCTAAGGTACTCCCAAAGTGCATTTTTAGAATTATAATAATTTTACAACCGTATTTAGAAAATGTTATCACTATCACAGCAAATAAAGTCGCTTTCGCTTTCTGTCCCTATAAATAATGAATAAATATTTCACAACATCACATACATTGATCTGACTTAAAAACCAGCACTTGTGTTAAGGATATCAAAACCAATCAGCGGAATTACAAATATATACATTAATACTTTTCTTTTGTAAATACATACATAAAATACATAGAAAACACTATAATAAATACTATAATAATATAATACCATCCGTGCGAAGCCGGGGCAGGTCACTAGTTTGATATAAATGCTCATAAAATTTTACTACTTAACTAAATAATTAATACTATCCTTCTTTTGATTCGGCTATGGCGGCCAATCTCTACGACCAGCCACGTAGGTACGCAGGAGTATATATTATAGTGCGCAAGTGTTTTTTTTTGTGTAATTGGTAGGCAGACGAACAGACGGATCACCTGATGGTAAGCAATTGCCGCCGCCCATAGACACCAGTGGCACCAGTGGAGTCTCACTGACTTCTAAACGTGCGCTGACTTCTAAACCCTCCCCCGGATTGGGCCTCCGGTACCCTCACTCACGCAGCGAAACACAGCACAGTGCCGCTTCACGCCGGTTTTTTGTGAGGCCGTGGTATCACTCTGGTCGAGCCGGCCCATTCATGCCGAAGCTTGGCTCTCCCACGGTAGAAGTGTGTGCGCAGACACCTGCGCACTCCTTATTTTATTACTTCTGTAAGAGTATAATATTACTAACAAAGCACATCTATTGTAACAATTTATAAAAAGCTTTATTTAATAAAATTCCTACTTTTTATAACTGATAGCGTATTAGGAGCGACGGTAGCTCAATGATTCAGAATGCGCCTTCCATACGGGGGACTGGGTTCGATTCCGAGCGTGCACCTCTAGATTTTTCAAATCTATGTGCATATTTTCGAAAACTGCACGTCTCCGATAGTTTCTGAAACGTGTAACCATGACTCAGTTGGTCTAGTACCCCTGTACCAAGGGTTGCGAAGGTTAGACGGCAGTAGTTTCATTGTAATTACCAGATTCCTCAAAAAAAAAAATTATGGTCCAAGCGTACCTCGGGCTTCAGAGCGACAGATTTGGACGCAACTGGGAATAGGCTATTTGACTGGTTTTGAAAAACCATCTCATATTATTTATTGGTGTATAGAAACCCTGAAAATAATATTTATTTTCATTTATTATGAATATTTCGTTTATAAATCATTATAAAATATAAAGATTATTTAATCTATGAAAAACGCTTCATTTAACAATATGGCGTCGAATCATTCCAGTGACGTCAAGCTTTTTTTAGCACACGATAAATTTGATAGATGATTAGCGTCCCGCATAGATAGAACACAATGGCGTCGAGTCTGTCACTTGTTTTGCTTACAAAAGGCTGACGTCACAGTAAAGAAAGCCAATCAAAACCGTTCATGATCACGTGGTTCCAAGCACAAAACACGTGGGGAGCAAACAAGCTACATAGCATATTCACAAAATTTCAATCCGATATCGACGTTTGATACGTCCTTGCAGCACTAATCAGATTAAAATGAAACCTGCAAACGAGATTTACGAAATCACGAAGCCAAATAAAATCAGGACTCTCCAATAGAATCAATCAACAAAATCAGAAATCGAATGTGTTGCCGGCCTTTTTAAAAAGGAGTAAGCTTTACTCTTGACACCACGTACGTAGGATATATAATGGTGCTCAAGTGTGCGCGCAAACACAAGTGCACTCTCTATTCCCTTACCCTCATATTCCGATGGGAGACCAGCGTGACACAACGGGAGAGGGATTGGGCGCAGGACCGACGTGCTTAACGTGCTTTCCAATGAGCGGGGGTATATGACCGCCTACTTCCGCACTCCGAGCTGACACTAAGAATTCCTTATCGAAGAGTTAGGTACAAATATTTGGTCCGACCAGGGGATCGAACCCGGGACCTCTTGGGCAGTCGTTTCAGCCCGTGGGACCCACTAACCACTGCGCCACTGAGGCAGTCACTAAAAATCAAATGCAATGATACTTTACTAAATGGAAGGACTCGCAGCAAACGAAAAGTACCGATTGCCACGAGTCTTTGGCTCGAGTATCGCACTTAATTCCCATCATTTTCAAAAACTTACTGACCATTTTAAACAACTTAACTGTCAAATATTATTCATGAAATACTATAGCGTCTGCCGTGAGTTTTTGCGTTTACTATAGTCTGAATAAGGCCTGCGTAGCAAAAAAAAACAATACTGGAGCAAAACTATTGATTTATTTAATTATTAGGATCCCAACACATGTCCCAACCTTAAAAATAAAACTTAAAATCTTAGAGTACATGCTCCTGTGCACTTACAATTATAGGAGATCGCAGCTTGATTTAAAACACTTTATTTGGTGATCGCCTGATAGCATTTTTTGAAACTATTAAATGTTATTTATTTTATTATATATTATATTAAAACTCAAAGAGCTATGGAAAGGGTTATGTTTGGAGTATCTCTGAAGGACCGCATCAGAAATGATGTAATCCGACAGAGAACCAGAGTGGCCGAAAATCGGGAGCAGTGGTGTGCATTAGGAGAGACCTATGTCCAGCAGTGGACAAGTGTGGGTTGCTGATGATGATGATGATATTATATTTATAATTGATAACAAATTGTGTCCTATTTTGTAACAGATAATCTCTAATAAGAGATTTTGTTTATACTTATTGCAATTAGTGAAACTGTAAGTCTATTATTAATCATGTTTATTGTGCAAAGTTTGTAAATGACTGTTTGTTTCCAAATAAATAAATAAAAAAAGTGATATATCCAAACATTGGAATTTAAATTAAAGTTATCTTAGAATACATTGCAAACCTTTTGACTAAACTTACAATCAAATGTCAGCGCCTGATGCCTTTGCAGCGTTGATTAAAAAAAAACCAGCCGACAAAAAATTTTTACCAAATGACGAAAGCGAAATGACATCGGGGCTCGCCAACGGTATTCCACGGCACAAAATAAACTGTGTAGACCTAGCCGATTTTGGAGATAGAAGTTTTTTGATGACACACGTTGAACCTGGTCAGTGGGAGTCGAGGATTTCAGCAGTATTTGCTATATTGAACGTTTCGTAACTGGATCAGATATAGAACTAAATGTGAGGTATCTGCCGTAGCTAAGGTTCAGTTTATTAGTGGTAATCACATTAAACGGTGACCAGACTGAGTTGAAAGTTTGAACAACCCAGAAGTGCATAAAACTACAATTCCTAATCGAAATGCGAGCTTATCATAAAATAACCATAAGTGAATAAACACTAACTGCCACACTCAGATTCGTTGATTAACTTAGTTGGCTAATTATGAAAAAATATTGACACTTATTTTTATACGCATAAAGACTACGGTACTAAAGTTAATGAACATAAGCTTAAATGACGTCTCTGAGTGCGGCCGTGAGTAAGGTACCATCTCTCTTTTCTACTAGTTACAACTATCTACTCTAATCCAGACATATGTAAGTAAATAAGTTCTTTTGATTCTCACGTTGAGTTCAGTGTGGTGGATATTTTTTTAAGTACAGACAGCCACACACATCAGGTTACCACAATCTGTCAAATTTCCTCAATTGATAATAATCAACTTGTTTGAAATTAAGATGAAAGTCGATTGAAGAAATTTGTCAGTTTTGTTTATTTTTATATTGGCGATGTAGCTACATGATTATGTCACAAACGGAGCCCGCTTGCGACGGTCACCACGGTTGCTGTAACGCAACTGAAACGTCAAGCTTAAGTATATAATCATGTAGCTACTTAAAAACGAGGTCGCGATTATTTCTGTTCTTATTAACTATAGTTATTACTCGTAAATTAATACACCTCACAGCCCTAGTACATATTTTCACCGAACTATTCAAATGCTAATCACTCAGCTAGAGGCAAAACCATAGCCGCTACAAACTATTACCACAGCCTATCATAGTCCAGTCTAGTAGGTACAGTCAGCGCCAAAACTAATAATGACATATTATTTATTAATGCTCGGACAAATAAGATCTCAATAAAAACGACGGCTATATGACTATCACAAATTCTACAAATAACATGGTTTCAGTAAAACGGCAGAGTCAGTGGATAGAAAGTGTAATATTTTGTCACGAGTACAAATAACAAGAGCAAACACAATTACATAAGTACTATATATATATATATATATATATATATATATATATATATATATATATATATATATATATATATATATATATATATATATATATATATATATATATATATATATATATATATATATATATATATATATATATATATACACTAGGTACACAAGGCTGACGTCCGTGGCACTCACTCAGCTGGCCTTACTGAAAATCAGCGTCATGACCTTTTTCAGGGTCATGACATAGGCTGAGTGGGGGCCATTTATGTTGGAGGTCACAACACACAATATATTATTTGCACTGCCTGGTTATTAGTACTCATTATTTTGTTTTTCCTATGTTTTGTTTTGTTTTTTTTTCTGTATCTATTTTTTTTGTTTGTTCTTTTGTAACTAATGTTGTACGCGTATGTAGTGTTGTGATGTCATAAATAATATTTTTTTCTTTCTTTCTTTCTTTCAAACAAGAGACACAGGGTGTCGTTAGTTGAATCCTGATATTATTTTTAAACGAATATAGCCATGATGTAAGCATTAACAATAATTGGAAACTAAGGAGTTTCAACACTTAGGAACTTTCTAGAGAAAAGCATAGGCCACCTTTCTTAAAGGCCGCCAACGCACCATCAGGTGGACCGCTTGGATTTCGAGTTTGACATGTTTGGACGCAACTAGGAAAACAGGCTGAGTTGAGTGAGTTTTTTTTTATAAATATAAGATAATAATGTTAGCGGGAAAGAATCGACAGTATGCAAAACTCTAAAAACGTAGGTACACGCATCACTAGTTAGCAGTCACATGATTTGTCATTCAGTTAAATTCACGCACGATTGTATTGTTAATTATATATATGTTTGATATATGTATGGTGCAATATTAAATGAATAAATAAATAATTTTCTATTATAACGAATTGTTACTGTGGCAGACGAGAACAAGGCGCGTAAAAAGCGTGTAAAATATATTAAAATAAATGTACATGAAAATAGAGACTAAATAAGTAGATATCATCATCGTCAGCCCATTTAAGTCCCCACTGCTGGGGCAGGGGCCTCCCTCAATCAAATGAGGTGTAATTGCCATACTCCCCACGCTTGGTAGACAGGTTGGCGAGGGTTTTGATATAAATGCAGAGTTTTCCTTCTCTGGGTGCTGATGATCATGCCAGCAGATTTACCTTAGTCGCCTTTTACGACACCTCGGTAAGAGTGAGGGTGGCCTATTCTACTCTGCCGGGGACCACACGGCCATATCAAGTAGATATACCAAGCAGTTTTTTAC
>JADPWL010003257.1:0-40001 GCA_019059595.1 Marasmia exigua
TTAATAAATAGTATAAGTGTTTGCCGAGCGATTGTAACCCGGAAATTGTTTAAAATAGATCCGGTTTAGTAGCAAAAAATTAAAATCGATAGGCGTCGCTAGTGTGCCCTACCCGTCACCTTAAATAACCATGCACAAGTGTTGGGTCCAACGCGTACGCGTGATTCAATTTTTCGCGTACAAAAACGAACCCAACATTGGTGCATGGTTATTTAATAAATAGTATAAGTGTTTGCCGAGAGACCCGTTGTAACCCCGAAATTGTTTCAAATAGATCCTGTTTAGTAGCTAAAAATTAAAATCGATTGGTGTCGCTAGTGTGCCCTACCCGTCACCTTAGGAAAAAAGAAAATGGCTGACAGAGAGACTCATATTTTTTTTTATTGTATAGCAAAGACATCACCAACGTAGAGCCTCAGGACTACATCACTTCCTGCATTTTTATCTATCTTTTATTTTTTTTTATTCAATAAACACACATTTAATGAAAACAAAAAAATACGGGTCATCTTTTTTTTCTTTCTTTATTCGAAAAGCATATAAAAATGGTAAAATATTTTTTGTCGTATTGTCTACCCACAGGACGTCGCCCCTATTCTTGGCTGCCGTTCAGTAAGCTTTATAGTCCACCTATCATCTTTAACACCCATCTCCACTTTAGCACACACACTCGCGTGCCAACGTCTACTACCCTCATTCTCTTTCGAATTTTATCGTTGGGTACGCGGTCTCGGTCGGTCGGTCTATGTAAGAGGAGACTAACAGAAAAAAAAAATGGCATAACGTGGATTTACCGGCTTTTGTTCCGGAGCTACTCTTTATTTTAAAATTATATGTTTACTTATTCTTAATAATATATTAACTCTCCCTATATCTATAAAATACCTATGCCTCCAGATTCCCTACTTATTAAGATATTTTAATATTATTATCAATTTTTTTGTGAATGAGCCATTCATATTTGGAATTGGAAATTGTCTACTTCTTGTAATAATACATGTCACTTTAGCCCACTGAAGACCAGCGTTAGCGGCTCCTACTCTAGTCGCTAACACATGCTGAGTGGATACCATTTTGGGCACATATACTTACTTGTACACCTGTATTGATTTGCCTACTGTACAATTTTAAGTTGTGTTATTTAAATGTACTTGTAATTTTTAATTGTGTCCAAATAAATATTTTTTCTTTCTTTCTTTCTTTCTTTCAAACAGTTTTACTTGGTTATGTGACATCATAACCAAATCTATTAAAAAGTATGAATTTTATTGTATGTACTTAAAAGGATAATAAACAACACTGAAATCTATTCAACAAATATGTTACACAAAGTATTTTAACATTCACGTTTTTGTAATAAAGCGATTGTAAACATTTCTATATCTTTTCCTTGTTAAAGTATCCTCGATTAATCCATATTGTTTTAAATTGTCTCAAGGCAGCTTACGACACATAGTTAGCAAAGAGGACAAAATATATAAAGCCTTTTGTGTTATGACTATTTATTTAAATTAACTTTTAGTTTTGTAATCGGTTTGTTTACTTCCGCTTGTAGCTTTTCTATCTGAGGGCCCGTTTTTTTAATGTGATAGGTGGCAGACGAGCAGACGGATCACCTGATGGTAAGCACACCCCGACACTAGTGGAGTTACAAGTGGTGTTACCAACCTTTAAACCCTATTTTCCCCCAGATTGGGCCTCCGGTACCCTCACTCACGCAGCGAAACATAGCACAGTGATGCTTCACTCCGGTTTTCTGTGAAGCCGTGGTATTACTCCGGTCGAGCCGGCCCATTCATTCTCGGGCACTCGACATTGATTATATGTAGATTTTTATGGATGGATGTATGAAATCTCTATATTAGACTTCAATGTTGGTGCTTGAGAATTGGCCCTCTGTTATTTCTTGACCGTGGGAGAGCCACGCTTCGGCATGAATGGCTCGACCGGAGTGATACCACGGTCTCATAGAAAACCGGCGTGAAGCCGCACTGTGCTGTGTTTTGCTGCGTGAGTGAGGGTGCCGAAGGCCCAATCCGGGGGATAGGGGGTTTGAAGGTTGGCAGCGCACTTGTGACTCTACTGGTGTCGCGGGTGTCCATGGGCGATGGAAATTGCTTACCATCAGGTGATCCGTCTACGGTGGCGATCGATTGACACCTATCACATAAAAAATATTTTTTTTTGGGGGTCCCAAACTAAGGTTTTTTTATTACTTTACTATGTAGGTCAGATACAACGAAGGTATCACAAACACCCAGACCCAGCAAAAATATCTACTTCGTCAACAAACATTCGTGTTGGTGAGGGAATCGAACCCTTAACACCTTTTCTCGAGTGTACCAGCAGTGTGATCGGGGCTAACCCCCCCCCCCCCCCCCCCCAGTCGTGCCATATGCTGAGTGGGCTACTGTTGTAAAATGTTATTTGAAGTGTATGAAGTGTTGAAAATATTATTAATACACTTTTTAGTTCGTGGTTTTTGAAGGCGGTTTTTTTTTATAAGATCTAATCTGTATCACGCGTACTTATTTGCAAATAAATGTTTGTTTGTCAATTTAAAAACTTACCAGTCTGCATAGTGAATATGATGAAACTCGAAGTTAAAATCCAGTTGGTGTCTTCCAAATCAATCTCGAAGTTCTCTTGAAGATTCACCGTAGTATTTGTCAAGTTTGGTGACCGAAGCCACACTCGAGGGTAGAGGGACCAGTTGCCCTCCATTTTGGATTAGTCGTCAAAGTTTCCCGCCGCAAATCACTTTTTTTCAGAAAAAAAAAGTTTTTGATAGCTGTCAAAATTCCCGCCAAAGTTATTTGAAAAAAAAAAATGTTGCACTTTTTTATTTTATCTTATTTAATTTGGTTTTTACGTAATAACTTTTTAGTAAGTTATAACTTTTTCTTATGTTATTTTTAATTGATTCATGTTAGGAACTTGTTATTTTTCTTATTTAGAAAGAAAAACTATTTTATTTATTATTAATTAAATTATTATTGAAACCAATCAAAATGCCATTTTAAGTAGGTACATTTTTTTAAGACACAAACTTTTTTATTTGTTTTTTAATTTATCTCGTAGAACTAAGAAAATGGAGGTCGTGCCTATTTCCCTTGTCAAGCTATAACTAACTATACGTATTATAGCTAACAGCTAAGAGCAGGCTTATTATGCAGTAGGTTGTTTTCAAAATGAGCGGTGCAGGGACGATTTCAGCACTTAAGTACAGAGCGTGGTCTACCCTCGTGATTACTGCCACGGATGTGAGAAAAGAGGTGGGATGGTGATGGAGGTGGCACTGTTGAGCGATTAGGAGTATCTGTTTATTGATAGAAAATTCTGTAGTAAATTAATATTTTTTGGAAAATACTAATTTTCTTTTTATTATAATAGTATTTAAGGTGACGGGTAGGGCACACTAGCGACACCAATCGATTTTAATTTTTAGCTACTAAACCGGATCTATTTTAAACAATTACGTGGTTACAACCTCTCGGCAAACACTTATACTATTTATTAAATAACCAAGCACAATAAATGTTGGGTCTAACGTGTACGCGAAAAATTGATTCACGCTAAAAGTGGCCGCTTTTGGCGGTAATCAATTTTTCGAGCACAAAAACGGACCCAACATTTGTGCATGGTTATTAATAAATAGTATAGGTAAGTGTTTGCCGAGAGGTTGTAACCCCGAAATTGTTTAAAATAAATCCGGTTTAGTAGCTAACAATTAAAAACGAATGGTGTCGCTAGTTAGGGCTACCCGTCGCCTTAACAGAAAAACTCAGGTACAAATTATGGCCCGACCCGGGGATCGAACCCGGGACCCCAAGCGCCACCGTCGCTTTAAAGTGCGACCCACTAACCATGGCGCCACCGAGTGCAACTACTAAGTCAGTGACATGCCATATCCAATACAGAAAACATGTCACAACTTAATGTAACTTGAACGACAATCGCTCGCTAATTTGAGCATCAATGAATAGTTTAAGTTATTTACTTAAAGTTGAAACTAAGTCCAGGCTAATGCGTTACAGATCAATGTTTGAGTACTAGGGTAATGCACTTTGAGTGAGGTCAAAAGATCCACATTTAATGTGGAACTTGTTTTTTGTGTGATACCACTTACGTGCATGGCACATGAGCAGAATGATCACCTCATGGTAAGTGTTTGCAGCCTAGTGATGCAACATAACAAAAACACTGTTTTTTTCATAATTTGAAAAAAGAACATCGGGCCCTTGTTTTTTCAAAAAAAAAAAATCCAGAAAAATAAAATTTGTTCCATATAAAATGTTTTATTCAAATTTTTTAATTACATTGACAATCAAATTAATCGCTAATTATATTTTTCCAGTTAAGAAAACTCAGCTATCAGAACAATAGGTACTTAATACTTAACGACTAGAATGGAGAGTTCCCCGTGTGCAATTTGAATTTTGCCAATATAGGTATGCATGTAAAATACTTCTGTTAAATGAAAAAGGTTTAATATACCTTTTACTAAGGCCGGTTTCCACTAATTTTATTCCGATACTAAATCGAATCGAACCTTGGGCCCGATTTAACCAATCTTTATCCGTGTATAAATCAATGGTATAACGTCAGATTTTTATAAGATGACAGCACTATAATAGATTATCGGAATAAGATTATTCGAATCGGAATCCTAAATAAAAACACATGTCTACTGTAAAGTCACAGAATAAATATAAAGTATTATTATTTAATGGTAATTAGCTTATTAGCATTGACATCTGTATTCTTAAAAAAAAACAAGATCTTGAAAAAAAAAGACTTCGTATGTTTTTTCCACGCTAGAAAAAAAAACAGTTTTTTGCAACACTATTGCCCCCGTTTATAAGCAAAGGCAAGCACTCGCTATACCAATGGAGTCACAAGTGCGATGCCAACCTTCAAACTTCCTCACTAACTCCGCAGATGCTTCACGAATATAATATAATACTCTTTGGCTTCACGCCGGTTTTGTAAGGCGACGGGTAGCCCTAACTAACGACACCAATCGATTTAATTGTTAGCTACTAAAAAAAAATCGATTGGCGTCGCTAGTGTGCCCTACCCGTCACCTTAAGTGTAATTACGTAGGAGAACATGATTAAATATTAATACGCGCCGTTTCATTCTTCTACTACCTACAAGTTTACTGCTCGCTATTATCTAACCTAAGTATTTTAAAATGTATGACATCATACCATTAAAAATAACACAGTTAAATAGCAAAATCGGCTGGGTAATTTAGGCAGAATCTTGGAACCATATTTGTTATAATTTTATGCTTGGAACATACATATAGACTGCTAAAATCATAACCCTTCCTTTTTGGGTTTACCGTATTCGAGAATAAAATGTCCCTGTACTATTTATTTAATTATCTAACTAGTTACCACGCACGTTTTTATATCGAGTTTCATAAATGTATTTATGTAGGTGAATGAAAATAATTGTCTGACTAGATAAGTTGAAACAGTGATCTTCGAATGGACGATTCTTTAATAATATATCTTTCTTTCCCGCATATTTCATGCATCATGATTGTATCGCGAATCACAAACAATAAGGCAGTTTTTTGTGATTTAAAATTTATGAAAGTATAATACATAGGTTCACATTTACAACCCGTGCGGATAAAGAATGGGATCAGAAATGGCGGCGCATCTATTCACTTCTCGCTCGCACACTATTTGCGTCTATACTCGCACCCCACGAGAGCGAATATAGACGCAAATAGTGTGCGAGTGAGAAGTGAATAGATTTGCCGCCATTTCTGATCCCATTCTTTATCCGCACAGGTTGTATTTTACAGACAGCGCGCGTGTTTTAGTTCCACCATATTACACACAGGCAGAGGTGGCGCTAGTGGTCTAACTCTAAAGTTGATTTCAAATTGACATTTCTACTGACAGAACATATCGTAAGATCGAGTGCACAGGCAACCAACTCGATCATGAAATTAGAGTACAAATATGAATACAGCACCATCTATATTTTGAGGTAAATTTAATTTCAACAAGTTAGCGTTGCTACTCACTGCTAGATAGCGCTAACACAAAATAGTAATACTACTCGTCAGTAGATGGCGCTGACACAAAATAGTGGTACTATTCATCACTAGATGTCACTGTGTAGCGTCTAGTTTAAAAGCTTTTGGTTGCTTTTGGTAAAACTGTTTTAGGATTTATTCGGACTTTCATTTCAAGATGCATTATCCTAAGTATGGTCGATAGTTCTAGTCTAGTTTGACTATCATTGCCACCATTCTTGTACTATTTATTGATAATACAAATACAATACAAATCAATAATGGACAAAGTATCAAAATGTTGTACAATATTTATTGTTACGGGATACAATTAGAATCAACCCTTATGCTTCCTCCTGTTTTCATGCCAAAAATGCAACTTTTCATCTAATAGATGAAAAGTAGCATTTTTTTATATCAAATCGATTATATTAAAAATAAATAGGGAAAATCCTTAGGGTGCAAGACTAAAATTTCCATTTTTTATTAACAAATTTAATACTAACTTGTTAGGTCAAGATTTTTTGAGCAGCCCACCCGCGGTACCTTACTTATTTAAGCATTTTAAGTTTCATTTTCAACCAATAAACAGGTTTCCTAATTGAAATCTCAGATAATTATGCACTTTACCAATCTAGCAATAACAAATAAAGCCTTATTAATAGACATCAGCCCACATTAAACAGCTTTCAGCGCCACCCGCCACTTCAAAGCAGCCATAAGCTGCGCTAATACGTCACGAGCCAATAAACCCACAATTAGTTGGGGTTTTTTAAACGCAAATAGATTGAGTGTGGAGCTCAAAGTTTGGGAGTAGCTTAGCTTACGGCCGCACTCAGAGGCTGATGTTCATTAACTTTAGTATCGGTAGTCTTTAAGCGTATCAAAATAAGTGTCAATATTTTTTCTTAAGGTGACGGGTAGGGCACACTAGCGACGCCAATCGATTTATATTTTTAGCTACTAAACCGGATCAGTTAAACAATTTCGGGGTTACAACCTCTCGACAAACACCTATACTATATATTAAATAATCCGTTTTTGTACGCGAAAAATTGATTCACGCCAAAAGTGGCCACTTTTGGGGTGAATCAATTATTCGTGTACAAAAACGGATGCAACATTTGTGCATGGTTGAGTGCAGAGGTTGTCATCCCGAAATTGTTTAAAATAGATCCGGTTTAGTAGCTAAAAATTAAAATCATTTGGCGTCGCTAGTGTGCCCTACCCGTCACCTTAAAGCAGACGTTACGACCAAATCGGAGATTCCCTTTCTTTAACACGGGCAGTGTATCTCTTTTGTTTGGATGCGACAGGTACAGTCAACGTCAGATCCAGTTACCACCCTGCAGTGGAAAAATAGCACTTGTGCCCCAGACATAAGGACGGTCCAAAGGTCAACAAGGGTTACTCGACGTGACGCCGTGGTACATTCTCATTCGTTACCTGGTGGCTTATTTTGAAGCCTTGAAGGATATATTTTGAAGGATTACTTTTCCCTTCGCCCCGATTGGGTCTTCGATACCCCTCCTCATTCGGCGACAGCACAGGCGCTGGTTCACACCGTCGATTGACATGGATGGTGTCACAGTCGAGCCGGCCCATTTATGCCCAAGCGTGACTCTCCCACGGTTAATACCATTTGTATATTATATTAATTGCTTACATATTTTTCGTTGACTCTATGATTATTATTAGTGTTAATGCTTGTTTAAGGACTGACCGGATGGCGCAATTGGTAGTGACCCTGCCTCTTACGCCAAAGGTCGTGGGTTCGATCCCCACCCTGTACAAACATTCGTGCGATGAGCACTTGTGTTTGTTCGGTGTCTGGGTGTAATATATGTATTTAAGTATATATTTGTGTTCCTCTGTTGTCTGATATCTGTAACACAAGTGCTTAAGCTACTTAGTACGGAATCAGGTCAACGTATGAGATGTTGTGAGAATTAATATTATTATTATTATTGTTCAACGTATTATGATACAACCGAAAAGGGATTGGTTGTCACGCTGGTGTCCCATCGGAATACGAAGGTAAGGGAATAGAGAGTGCACTTGTGTTTACGCACACACTTGAGCACTATATTATATCTTGCGTACTACGTGCGGATTCGATCCCCGGGTCGAGGCAAAAATTTGTACCCAAGTTTTCGGTAAGAAATTCTTAGTGCCCCACCCGCCTCGTGCCTTGGAAAGCACGTTAAGCCGTTGGTCCTGCTGCCGATCCCTGTCCGGTAGTGTCACCCTGGTGTCCCATCGGAATATGAGGGTAGGGGAATAGTCAGTGCATTTGTGTCTGCGCACACACTTGAGCACTATAATATAACCCGCGTACGTGGCTGATCATTACCATCGGCAGTCGTAGCCGTAATCGGCTGGGAGATGTTATATATTTATCTATTTGACTAGAAATCAAAACAGTTTGAGCGCCGCTGCGCAGGCGACGATTCTTTCTAATGCGATATCCTTGTCGCCTAAAAAAGGGCAATGAGTTGAAAATTAAAATAGTTCACTCGTACAATTAGGCGAGTAATTTGAGTGCTCTATTTTTGATGGCCATCAATTATGATGAGTGGAATAAAGTGGTTCATTGTTGTACTATCTGTCTCGTGTTTTCGGCTGAGACTACTTCTTGTGGTAACTTGCTCCACAGCTCGACCACTCGGTTGCTAAAGAAGTGTTTATGCGTGTATAGCAAGTTATTATTATTTAAACTAGTACCTACCTAGTTTTCGGTAAGAAATTCTTAGTGTTTGCCTGGAATCTGGAAGTTTGTGGTCTTGTACCCCCGTGCCTCGGAAAGCACGTTAAGTCGTTGGTCCTGTTCTCGATCCCTCCTCGGTCGTGTCTCGCTGGTGCCATGAAGGGCACTTGTGGTACCTAATCGGTTGGAGGATGTTATATTCTCTAATAATAAACCAGTTACATTAGATACCCTTATGGGGTACCTACCCTCCCTGGTTTATTTAAAATTTAAGCTTTTAATCCCAAACTAGCAAGTTCATGATTATTACGGAATAATGTTAGTTCTTAAATTTTTATTACAAATCCTCGACTAACCATAGACAAATTAGTACCGCAGGATAGTGTCAAAATTGATCGAATCATTCTTCTTCTTCTTCTTATTTTATTTGTGGCAATCAACTTCTCGACTGAGAATTACTCCTGCCATTATCATGTTTTAGATTTTAGGCATTATTAAGCGGGACAACCGAAGACAATTCGCCAATGTCAAGTAACTTATTGAGAATAAGTAGGTAGTCAACAGTCGAAGTGATCGAATCATTAAATCATTCGTTCAGTGACATTTCATTTTGCATAACCTTACTTTGTTATCTGAAGTAAACATTCTTAAGAATTGTTTTTAAGCAACAATAAATTTAAATATAGACCTAAGTGAGGTTTCCAAGTAATATGCATAGGAATTGTTTATATTTTTTTGATTAAATCCCAAAAATTAATTAACTACTTTCACACAAATAATGTTGGCGTAAAACGGAATGAACTGCCACAAGGATAAGTTGTCATGGTTACTAAATCGAAATTTTGAGGTTTTTAGTACTCATTTTAAACTAGGGGTCCGGGTGGTTTAACTTGAGTATTATAGTTGATATAAATAACGTTAAACTTAGTTTTGTAATAATTTTTATTCTAGTTCTTCAGTTATTCCCAGTATTAATCACACTACTTATTTATAACCACGTTTTAGCATTTTATACCCTACGAATAAGAGGGTAAAAGTTTAATAATTTAAAAAAATACTAAAGTGTTCTGTAATCAATATTTTTCGAAGTAAAAAGAAAATTGTTTTGTGGTATGTAAAATAAAACTTCATTCTGCTTTTTGAATGGCAGGTTTTTGAATGGAATAAGCGTTTTTTTAGGTTTAAAGGTCATCTTGGTCCTTAAATACCGCAGAGGATATTTCATTCATTATTGTCTTGTATCTCTTTTAATATAGTTATGTAAGTAGGTAGATATAATTTATGGTCTTGTCGTTAGAGACAAAAAGTTTCTTGAGAAACGCATATACACCGTTATTGTACATGGGGGTTAGCAGCCTCGAGGGAAGCCAGTCGGCCGAGCTGGACTAAGCGGGCCTCAATCAGATGGGCTTTGTGCTCAGGCCAAAGAAAAAGTGCACTTTAACATTTTTTTATCGTTCCCATCCCGAAAACCTCATAATAGGTATCCCGAAAACCTCATAATATAGGTGAATGAAGTCCAATCAGCATGTTAGATCAACAATATAAGCGAAAAAAAATCTGCTATTCCATATAAAATAGAATATCCAACCGCCAGTAAAATTTTCGCTCATTTTGTTGGTCTAACATGCTAAATGGACTTCATTCATGATACCTATTATGTGGTTTTTTGGATTTAAACGATGAAAAAATAACGGTGTAGGTATATAAAATAAAATAAAAGTACGTTTATTTGCCAAAAGAAATAGCCATTGTAGATACATTTTCTGTGACTCCCACACTAGGCAGAGCATGTCCTCACCATCATCAGCCCATTTAAGTCCCCACTGCTGGGGCACGGGCCTCCCTCAATCACATGAGAAGTAATTGCCATACTCACCACGCTTGGCAGACGGGTTGGCTTGGCGAGGGTTTTGATATAAATGCAGAGTTTTCCTTCTCTGGGTGCTGATGATCGTGCCAGCAGCTTTACCTTAGTCGCCTTTTACGACACCTCGGTAAGAGTGAGGGTGGGGGACCACACGGCGTACGGAGCCTGTCCTGTGGGGGCCAAAATAAGCGTTAGGTACCTTAGATACAGATTGGCTATTGTCAAAATACATATAAAGTAGCTATGTATATAAAAATTCCAATATACGCGGCAGACCTTTTATAAACACAAACATCCACACCATCCAACATTTACAAAGTAAATTACCGAAAATCCGCCGCCGCATCTCCCCCGCACGTTGCCTGATAAACCACTTAGAACCTGTTAAATCCGGCGTAATCCGGATTAATTGTCTGTCAGATTGCCGCTGGGGCGCCGCGGCACCTGCGCCCTGTTTTTTGCGCTCTTTATCAATGGATGGTGGATGTTTGGGCGAAAGAGATGTAGGGAATTGTTTGCTAATGGTTTGAAGAATGGATGAGTAAGTTTTATTTGGTATCTACCTATTTATTATTATTATAGTGCGACGAATGAAAATGAAAAAATCTTTATTCAGTAAAAAGTAGGTTTTTAAAAAAAAATCCTAGTTTGGATTTTCCTTTTAAGTATATTAACAACTTGTGCCAGGAAAATCCGCTCTCTCATAGCAAGAAACAGTTGTAGACATTAAAGTAAAGCAGTTGTTACAAACTTAAAAGAGAAAATAAATGATTTACAGTTTAAAAACCATTATCCTAAATTAAAATAAAAGTTCAATTAAGATATCTTGTTCGTCACCATTTTGTATGTTTGTGTGTGTGTGTGTGTGTATGTGTGAAAGATGATTGATTGATGTGAGTAAAGAGAGACATAGAGAATATCATGGAACGGGCCAAGTTGTTGCTTTTAAGTTCTCGCTATAAAATACTCCGTTTCCCCATAAATTAGATCTTTTGCCCATTCTGTTAATTTCTTTTTACATTCAAAATCTGTCATTGTGACGAAGTTACAAATCTTTTCTTCTTTTGATTATTATATTTGTGGAAATCAGGGACAACTCTAGCTCAAGAAGCGCCCGGGTGCAATCAATAACCTGGCGCCCTCTTGTTTCAAAATGAGATAACAAAATGGAATACTTACAACATGTTTGGGCCTATGGGCAGTCACTTCATTGTAATTATCAGACATCCTGAATCCTATATCATGGTTCTAGCGTACTTCGGGCTTCGAAGCGACAGCATTGGATGCAACTGGGAATCCCACGCTAAGATGAGGAGAACGGTCAGTCCTCGCGCCCGCTCCTTGCGGAGCGTTACAGTGGAGGCTCTATGTGTAGCGAGGGGCTCTCGGCGCCCTCTAACTTCCGGTGCCCGGGTGCCCCGCACTCCCTGCCCTGTAGGTAAAGACGCCCATGTCCGTAACACAGGTGATTTTATTTTTTTATGGGATCGGGGGCAGACGAGCAGACGGATCAGCTGATGGTAAGCGATTACAGCCGCCCATGCAACACCAGAGGAGTCACAAGTGCGCTGCCGACCTTTTAAAAGCTTGAGCTACGTATCTCGGAGTCAGATCGATGTAGGTATATGATGTTGTGAAATATAAAAAAAAAAACTTCTGATGTATACATCAGAAGTTTTTTTTTGCAAAAAAATAGATATACATCATGAACATATAGTTCATGATGTATATCCATTTTTTTGCAGAATAATTTGCTAAAGTTAAGTTTACGTTTTCATAAAAAAAACACAAAAATATTGTAGCCATATTTCCATAATTTCTCGCCGTAAAGACATAATGCATTATTTTAAGTGAAATGTGTTGTGGCCTACGACCAGGAAAAAAGTTTACAGGCCGCGGCAAAAGATGCCGAAAAGTCATTTAGAATACAGTGACCATGATTTGTGATAATCCAGTGATTCCGCTACGGTCCTCCGACGGCCAATCGTCGATGGACTGTTCGCCGACAGGATGATTCACTTTTGTCGTTTGTCCGATAGACTCTTTCACCTATGGACGTTTCGACGACAGAGCTCTTCATCGACGTCACTTTCTACAACAGATATTTTCAGCTACAGAATATATTACCTTTAAGATAGATAAATAGATACTCTTTATTGCACCACATACAAAACTTAAAAGCTAGGTATACAGAGATACAATGTACAATTTAGGCGGTCTTATCGCTGGGAGCGATCTCTACCAGACAACCTTCAGGTAAAGGACATTAGATAGAAGAGGGGAGGGTGGTGCAATCCTTTTGATTTTGAACATTGATAAAGTAAATTTATAGTATAAATACATATATCTAGATAATAAATAAATAAATAAACACGTTATCATACACTAATATATACGAATGTTACCTTACTATAATACAATATAACCTACACAAATTATATAAAATTATAAAAAATATACTACTATAAGGTTATATTAGAGTTAAGTTTTTAGGTTAAGTTTTTTAACTACCAATCTTTAACTTCACTTTCGGTGACAGGCATTTTCAGCTACAGAGATTTTAAATGTTTTTATAAATATGATTTGTTCAAAATATTTTCTGCCTCTACGCATCGTCAAAAAACTTTTTTTGAATTTGTGGAATGATCTATTTTATATGTTTAAGGGCTGACTCCACCAATCTTTTTTTTGTGTCTTCAACCAATCTTATTCCGATACAAACTCTATATTATGGTATAGCGCTGTCATTCCATATAAATCTGACGTTATACCATAGAGTTATCCACGGATAAAAATTGGTCAAATCCCGCATCAAGTTAGTTTTTTTTGTTCTCATGTAATATTATATAATATTATACAATAAGGTTATTTATACGATTTATGATTAGAAACGAAACTGCAAACA
Source organism: Marasmia exigua (assembly GCA_019059595.1). Lineage (NCBI taxonomy): Eukaryota > Metazoa > Arthropoda > Insecta > Lepidoptera > Crambidae > Marasmia > Marasmia exigua. Next base: position 13,523 of record JADPWL010003257.1, read on the forward strand.
TATCGAAAAAATTGTTGATATTTTTCTAGCAATCTTTTGCAATTTATTCTTAAGTAAATAACACACTTAAAATTTTCATCTTGAGTTCAGGCGGGACTCGAACCCCCATCTTCCACAATCCGGTTACATAAGAATAAATTGCAAAAGATTGCTAGAAAAATATCAACTATTGATTTAGCAGTCTCATCTTAACTGGTGGTCAAATATTTGTAATAATATTTCCACTTGATATTGTAAATATACCAACAATATTGATGAGACTATCGACAGCTCATGTCGAATCAAGCACTTACAAATTTCGTCGGCTTAATAACGCGTTCAGTGGTCTAATTGGTAGAACATTCACCCGGATGGTGAAGGGTGTGGGTTCGAGTCCCGCCTGAACACGAGATGAAATTTTTAAGTGTGTTATTTACTTATATCGAAAAAAATACCTTAAGTTTGTTTTTTTTATGGAATAGGTAGCAGACGAGCATACGGATCACCTGGTGGTAAGCGACTGCCGACGCACATAGACACCTACGACACCAGTGGAGTCACAAATGCGCGCCCGACCTTTAAACCCCCTTTCCCCCGGATTGGGCCTCCGGTACCCTCAATCACACAGCGAAGGTGTGAAGCAGCAATGTGCAGTGTGCACATTGCTGCTTCACCCCGGCTTTATGTGAGACCGTGTTATCGATCGAGCCGGCCCATCTATGCCGAAGTGTGGCTCCCCCACGGTTGGTATGATAAAATTTGTGATTAGAAACGAATCTGCAAACATGTCTGCAAAAATATCTTAAATATGGCAAATATGTGTCTCCTTATGTCCGCGAAGCAATAAATTCTAACACACCCTACAAATTACCTTTCAACACCACTTCAAGGACACCTCACAATACACTACAAAATATTTTGTCACTTTAAACCATTACAAGCCGACTAAACATGCCGACAACCAAGGCCGTGCAAAAAAAAAAAACAATTGTCTCCTGTCCTTTCCCGCCTTTCTCTAATGGCGGCCAAATAAAATTTTATTTCTCTATTGAAATCCATCCGTTTACGGTAGTATCTTATTGCGACCATAACGTAATTTTGTACTACCGCAATAATTTTGGGTCGGGATTCCAATCTTTTGTTAGACATGTCATATTTCAAAGTTAAAAGAATGGTTTTATGAAAATGGCGGTTGACTTTGATGGCTGCCATTATTGGTTGGTTAGGAGCAGCAATAAAGTATCTAATATTGTTTTAATATGTATATTACTGGTTTTACGTCTTTTTGTGGGTTGTATGGTTTTAACTAGAATAGGCTTGTTACCACTAAGAATGATTTTTTTTTATGAGAGACAAACAAGCGAGCGAGTCACCTAATGGAAATCAATCATCGCCGCCCATTAAAATCCGCAAATCAGAGAGATCGCTAATGCCAGTAGTGGCCACTTTTGGCGTTAATAATTTTTTCGCGTACAAAAACGAACCGAACATTTGTGCATATTTAAAAAATAGTATAAGTGTTTGCCGAGGGTCACCTTAACAAAAATATCCCGGTGGCATATCATTAATCACAAAACAATACATATTGTTTTTAGTCGGTTTATAATGTCATTCGTTCATTCACTCGTTTTTATGTAATAGGTACCTAGGCAGACTAACAGACGGATCACCTGATGGTAAGCAATTGCCGCCGCCCATGCCGCCGCCCATGGACACCCGCGACACCAGTGGAGTCACAAGTGCGCTGCCAACCTTTAAACCTCGCTATCCCCCGGATTGGGCCTCCAGTACCCTCACGCAGCGCACAGCAGAGTGCTGCTTCACGCCGGTTTTCTGTGAGGCCGTGGTATCACTCCGGTCGAGCCGGTCCATTCATGCCAGTTTCGTATAGCTGGATGTGTCCGCTACTGTACAGTGTTGCTCGCATTTGTCGTTTGCGCCCTTCCTGCCTGAGACATCAATGTGTTTGTTGATTCAAATAAACATCCACTCTCCGGACCTCACGCGCCGACGCAATGTCTTACCCTTTTGTATTTCAATATACAGGTTGGTTCCAACTATTGCTGCAGCGCGTCGGGCATGTTCGCGGAGCGAGTAGACTATTTCTTCGTCCCTCGTGTGCAGGGTCAGGGCTAGCTCCAACTCCAACATCCAACATTGACCGTGGGAGAGCCACGCTTCGCCAAGTGTGTGCGCAAACACAAGTGCACTCTCTATTACCTTACCCTCATATTCCTATGGGACAGTGTGACACGACCGGAGAGATATCGGGCGCAGGACCAACGGCTTGCTTTCCGAGGCACCCGGGTACAAGACCGCTAACATGCAAACTCCGGGTTGACACAAAGAGTTTCTTAACGAAAACTTAGGTACCAATTTGACTTGTGCAGCCGTAGCTTAAAAGTGCGACCTTTTAACCACTGCGCCACCAAGGCTTAGAGTGTACCTCCTACATAAGCAAGCTATAGAGCATGAACTCTAAACACAAGTGTGTAATGTAATGTGGACTCCTTTTTCCGCAATTAGAGTCCCATTTGGTCCATTGTGCGTGTTGGATAAGCACAAGTATGAAGAATCATATATTGGCAGAGTTGAACTGTAAGCACATGTTTGTAATGTAAAGTAGACTCCTTTCTCCGCACTTAGACTCCCATTTGGTCCATTCTGCGCGTTGGATAAGCACAAGTATGAACATTCATGTATTGGCAGAGTTGAACTGTAAGCACATGTATAATAATAATAATTCTAACAACATCTTATACGTTGACCTGATTCCGTGCTAAGTAGCTTAAGCACTTGTGTTACAGATATCGGGCAACAGAGGAACACAAATATATACTTAAATACATATATTACACCCAGATACTGAACAAACACAAGTGTTCACGACCTTGGCGTAAGAGGCAGGGTCACTACCAATTGCGCCATCTGGTCAGCCCATGTATGTAATGTAAAGTGGACTCCTTTCTCCGCAATTAGACTCCCATTTGACCCATTGTGCGTGTTGGATAAGCACAAGTATGAACATTCATGTATTGGCAGAGTTGAACTGTAAGCACATGTATGAAACTTAATGCAATAAAGAGCTTAGGGCCTCCAATTAAACCCTGAAGTAAAAGACACGACGAGCCGACGGGGGACCCTCGCTCTGGAGCCTGGTAATTACAATGAAGCGACTGCCGTCTGACCTTCTCAACCATTTACAGGGGAACCAACTTAAACGTGGTTAGAGACTATCCGAGACGTGCAGATTTCCTCACGATGTTTTCTCTCACCGCCGAGCTAATGGTATAAATACGCACATAGATTTGAAAAACTAGAGGTGCATGCTCGGATTCGAACCACGACCCCCCGCATGGAAGGCGTGTTCGTTACCACTGATCATTTGCATATCGCAAATTTTTTGACATTATTCATCTTGTAGTTAGCAGAAGAGCGTACTCTTTTTGAAAGGTTGGCAATACATTAGCGATCTCTCTGATTTCGCGGATGTTTATATGCGGCGTTGATTACTTTCCATCAGGTGACTCGCTTGCTTGTTTATCGCCTCTAGCATAAAAAAAATCCACCAACCTGTATCTCACGTATCTATTACATCTGGCTGTATCCAGGCCGGATCTAAAAAATACATTCCCCCCTATAATCCTAGATAAAGGTGCGGCCCGCGCGGGGTGGGGGGGATGGGTAATTTTCTGTCGCCATAAAACTTGGGTCGCACGTGCGGGGTGACAGGCACAATGAGGTGCGACAACAGGAATAGGTTCCGTATAAGAAATTCATTTAGAGGCTGCTGGTCTTGCGCTTATACACCGTGCTCCCTTATCGAGGGCATACTGATGAAAACAAACATTTTCCCCGACAGAACATAGGGTCTAATTTAAAAAAAAAATATGGCTTGTGTCTAATTTTATCTCTAAAGTGAAAACATCGGTGAAAGAATGGATTTGTTAGCTTGGAAACTCTTCGAGATAGGACAATTTGAAAATCACTTAAAATAGACTTGCCCAAAACGCTCCATACAAACAGGTGAGGCGTGACGTCAGCCCTCACTAGTTTGTGCGCATCGCGAGATAGCTTTGTTCGATAGCTATATGAAATAGTGCGTTTATGAAAATGGTTTCTTAACAAAAGTTGCTATAAATTGAATAAGATATCGATTGCTATATAAATTTCGTAAATATAAGACTTAAAATTTATTTGCCTATTTTTGGCTTTGAGGGCTCATGACAAAAATAATACAAAAGGTTTCAAGCTGAAGTTTTGTACATAGCTCCTTTTGAAGTATTGCAGGATTGACCAAAGTGGCACTCTCTTGTTTTATTTTTAATTTTTCTTTTGCTATCGTTCCACTCCATCCTTGGCAGTGCGCCTCACGAAGGAGGAGGTAAAGCGCTTTGTCGAGGAGAAAATCGAGGAATTTTCACCAAGAAGGTATGATATCCCCCAGTTCGGCTGCTCTCTCGATGGTAGAAAGGGGATGGCGGAATAAGTTTATGCAGTTCAGCAGTACACTCGCGAAGTCATCATCATCATCATCAGCCCATTTTAGTCCCCACTGCTGGGGCACGGGCCTCCCTCAATCACATGAGGGGTAATTGCCATACTCACCACGCTTGGCAGACGGGTTGGCGAGGGTTTTGATATAAATGCAGAGTTTTCCTTCTCTGGGTGCTGATGATCATGCCAGCAGCTTTACCTTAGTCGCCTTTTACGACACCTCGGTAAGAGTGAGGGAGGCACTCGCGAAGTACAGCCTATAAATAACAGACAGGCAAGCCAAAGAGTAGTATTATATGAGGCAAGCTATTTTGCATCGTTTCTAGGCCAAGACTCAGTTCGGGTCTCTGAGTCAGTGGAGTAAGGAAGTATGCAGGTCTTATTCATACTTACTTACTCCGCTGGCTCTGAACAAACCACGGACCTCAGCGCAATTTGAGGCTAATATAAGTATAGAATAAAAGCCAATTTAGGTGAAATTACTAAGTTCTAGAGCCTATTAGTAGTAACAAATAAAAATCTCGTCATCGCGATTTTCAATGTTTAGCCGACGTCGTTTTAACTAGTGCCATCTGTTGGCGGCCGCATGGAACTACCGTGTTCTTTACATTTTAGTTAGGCGCCATTTTACTCACATATTTACAATGGTTTGCTTTATACAGGCTCCATGTGTCATTTAAGACTCCAGGCCATTTTCAGTCTGAGGGTTTTGTACCCTAAACATATTGTAACCCAAGATATTTATAATTCGACTCATTTTCTCCCTAAGACAATAATGGTGTCGCGAGTGTCCCTGGGCGGTAGCAATCGCTCGCCATCGGTGGTCCGTCTGCTCATCATCATCATCATCATCAATTCACTGCTGGACATAGGCCTCCCCCAATGATCTCCACACAGATCGGTCCTGCGCCCCCCGCATCCAATGGATTCCCGCGACCTTCTCCAGATCGTCGGTCCACCTTGTGGGGGGCCTGCCACGGCTGCGATTTCCTGTACGTGGCCTCCACTCAAGGACCTTTCCGCCCCAACCGGCCGTCTGTTCTCCTCGCTATGTGCCCTGCTCATTGCCACTATAGGCATGCAATGTGACCTGTGACCTCAGTTCTCCTGCGAATCTCATCATTTCTGATACAATCACGCAAGGAGACTTCGAGCATAGCCCCCTACATTGCTCTCTGGGTGACTTTGAGCCTGTCTTGGTTCCGTATGTCATCACTGGCAACACACACGCGTTGATGACTTTCGTCTTGAGACACTGCGGTAGATGGGCCGAAAATATGCTGCGTAGCTTCCCGAACGCTGCCCAGCCGAGTTGGATTCGTCGATCAATCTCTTTCTGGAAGTTGAACTTACCAAGCTGGACTTTTTGTCCCAGGTAGATGTACTCGTCCACAACTTCCAGTGTAGAGCTTCCAACTTTAACAAGAGTGGTTACGACATGGGAATTCGATATAATTCTCGTCTTGTCCAAGTTCATTTTCAGACCCACTTGTTGGGAGAGTCTACTGAGGTCGTCAAGCATTGTGCCTAAGTCTTCCAAGGTCCGTTTGCTCGTCTGCCACCTATCACATAAAATAAATTCTTAAGTAAAAGAGCGACACGTGCGCGGTTGAGGTATGGGGTAACTTTTAAATATACCAGGATATTTTAAGGCTGCCAGTTGGCCTAACATGCGCACCGCGACATAATTTTGTCTACCCCGTATCTCGTGGTTAATTGAATGAACGAAACCAGTGTAGCTATATAAGAAAACAAATGTATATTTCAAAGGGCAACACTGGTTTGTCTACACGAGTAATCCTTTGTCTACCACGAGAAATTTGTCGATCGCGATGCGCATGTTAGAGAAAAAGACATTAGTCGATATCGACAAATTTGTCGTATCTCTTCCGTGACATATCTCGCGATGGCATGTTAGCCCGACTGGAGTCATATGCCACAAACCTTTTGCTACGGGGGTATTTTTGTACCCCTAATATGTCAGGTAGGGGTAAATTCATACCCCAAGACATTTTTTGATTGGGGTAATTTTTTACCCCATTTTTTTTACTTGAATATTTTATAGATAAAACTGATTGCAATAACTACCGCCCAATAGCCCTTCTCCCTACTTTTTCCAAAATTTTTGAAAGTGCCATGTCTAGTCATCTTTATTCTTACTGCGAGAAATATAATATTTTTAGTGATCATCAAAACGGATTCCGAAAGCAAAGGTCAAGTACGTTAGCAGTTTTTAAGTATATAGATAGCATACTAAATATAATTAATAATAAAAAGTACGCAGTGGGTATCCTTCTCGACATGTCCAAGGCATACGATCGAGTTCGTTTTAATGTCCTTCTTCAAAAACTTTACGGCATAGGAGTAAGGGGACCTATCCATAAATGGTTTGCGTCATATCTCGAAAACCGAATGCAGTTCGTAGAGATAGAACACTGCAATAATAAAACAGGAAACATATCTCATGTCAAATCCCAACGTGCTCAAGTCTCAGGGTCAATACCGCAGGGCAGTGTCTTAGGATGCATCCTCTTCTTAATTTACATCAACGACTTGCCCAAAACCGTGGATACTGCTTGCACCCTATTCGCAGACGATATATCTTTAGTAATCCCCTGTGAAAGTAACATTAATTTGAATAACTCCTTAGATAACGTAATTAATAAGATAACAGACTGGCTAAATGATCACAACCTCAAAATAAATTTAACAATAACAAAAATAATTCAATTTAAACCCTACCAAAAGAATCCCTTAAAAATAAATTATATTTACCAAAATACTAAAATAGAAAATGTAAATTCATATCCGCTTTTAGGCATAAACATAGACTCCAGCCTTAATTGGAAACAACATATTAACCAAGTACAATCTAAATTATCCCGTTTTACCTACGCATTATATAATTTAAAAAAAGTTTCAGATGTGAAAACAGCCAAATGTGCATATTATGCATATGCACATTCGTGGTTGCAATACGGAATAGTACTATGGGGGAACAGTACAGATGCATGTAAGCTATTCATATTGCAAAAAAGATGTCTCCGTATAATTGTTAATATAGATGTCATGACAAGCTGCAAATCATATTTTAGAAGTGAAAGAATTTTAACCCTCATTGGAATATATATTTTAGAAGTGTGCATGTTTGTCCGAAAACATAACACCCTTTTTCCTGTTTATTCAAGACCCGAAAACCTACGACCTCGGGTCAAACTAGCTCCGCCAATAACTACACTAGAATTAGTTAAATCGGGTCCATTCGGCATGGCTGTTAAAATCTATAACAACATTCCAAATTATATCAAATCAGAAGAAAATGAAAATAAGTTTCGAAATAGCCTAAAGACATATTTAATAGAAAAAAGTTATTATTCGCTCTCGGTGTTTTTTGATATTACCTAAATACTTTGTAATTAATATTGTGATAAAGTTTATTATAGTGTTACTTAATTGTAAATTATTTGTTAAATTTTATATAGAATTTTATTGTTTTTAATAATAAGTATATGTAGATATAAGTAGTTTTTAAGATATTGCTGTGCCCTAACAGGGTTCATGTTGAACCTTAATTATTTTCAACACCTGTGATTCATAACATGAATGCAATAAATGGTTTGTATTTGTATTTGTATTTGTATTTGTATTTATATTAGGTACTCCTGGATTTGGTTCTATATCCACAACACGGACCTCTACAATAGTGGTCCATATAAAATGTATCGCCGGCCGGTTGCTGGCCGTAAAAAGGGCGAAGGGATTGGCTTGTGATGCCAATCCGAGGCCAATCCGAGACGGCAGCCATGATTTTATTTTCATGAGTGCCGTGGGACAGGGAGGTCGCTTCAGGGTTCCCTGGCGAGTGTTGGTGGATCAAAAAGCCGTGACATAGATTTATGAAATATGACATAATGACTGATTGAGGGTACCGGAGGCCCAATCCGTAGGAAAAGGGGGTTTAAAGGTTGGCAGCGCACTTGTGACTCCAATGGTGTCACGGATCTCCATGGGTGGCGGCAATCGCTTACCATCAGGTGATGTTTATTTACTCGTACAAGTCTTTTCTTTTTTTTATGAGAAAGGTAGGCAAACGAGCAAGCGAGTCACCTAATGGTAAGTGATCACCGCGGCCCATGGACATCAACCACAGCAGAGGGAGTGGAGATGCGTTGCCGGCCTTTTAGGAAGGTATAGGCTCGTTTCTTGAAGATCGCAATGTCGTACCGGTTCGGAAATACCGCTGCGGGAAGTTGATTCCATAATGAGGAGGTGCGTGGCAAAAAATGACGTGTAAAGCGCACGGTGGTGGACCTCCACCCATCCAGATGGTACGGGTGGAATCCTAGTTTACGGCGTGTAGTACGGTGGTGAAATTCAGCAGCGGGTATTAACTCAACACAACTCCTCGGAACACTCACCATGGTAAAGTCGGTAAAAGACACAATAGAGATGCGACTTCTCTCCGCAGGGTCAGAGAGTGTAAGCAATCTCTCTATGTAATTTACACCTTTTTTTTTACATTAAAGCGGACAAACGAGCAGACGGCACACCTGATGGAAAGTGACCACCGCCGCCCATGGACATCTGCAACACCTGAGGTATCACATATGCGTTGCCGGCTCTTAATAAAGGAGTACACCCTTTTCTTGAAGGTCACCAGGTCCTATCTGTTCGGAAACGCCACGGATGACAGCTGTATCCACAGTTTTACTGTGCGTGGTAGGAAATGACGTGAGAAACGCACTGTAGTCGATATAAATCCATCCAGGTGATGTGGATGGAATTTGGCGTTCTGACGTGATGTGCGGTGGTGAAAAATTGCAGCTGGAATAAGGCCGAACAGCTCCTCGGAACATTCCCCATTGTAAATGCGATAGAAGATGCACAGTGATGCTACATCTCTACGCAATGACAGAGGATCAAGTGTGTCGGAAAGTGCCTGGTCGTCGACAATTCTGACCGCCCTTCGCTGGATACGATCCAGAGGAAGAAGCTGATATTTGGGAGCTCCAGCCCAGAGGTGAGAGCAGTATTCCATGTGAGGCCGCACCTGCGCCTTATAGAGCTGCAAGAGATGCCCCGGCATGAAATATCCCCTCGACCTATTGAGCTACAGAACCCCTACAGAACCCTCTACCATCGTTGTCGTCCTAGTCTTGGCCACGCGTTCATAAATTCTAAATGAGCAAACCCCACGTTAGTGCCAGCGAAGCGAATCTCGCGAAATCATTAGAAAATTACATGCTCCAATGATCTTCACCCTTTCATATCTCTACATGTTGATTACATGTTATGAATAAATTATTTGCTAAGGGATTTCATTGTCCTTTGTCATCTTAAGGTGAGGCATCGATGTAAATAGCCCTGTCAGTATTATTTATTTATTTGGGAAACAAACATTTTTTTTTACGTAAATTACACAAATAAATAAATCAGCAAAGTTTCCACAGAAATTTAAATGTCAAACATAAATTATAAAATAAATACAAAAAAAAAATTGACGAATAATAATAGTTAAATAAATAATAACAGTCAACATACAATAGAAAAATACAATGTCAGGTAATTAAAATTAAATAAAAGAACAAAACACACTAACAACCACCTACACCTACATTAAGATTATTACAAATATATAAATATCAAAATTAATAATAATAAAAAAGCATAATTAAAGTTGAAATCGATTAAGTCAAGACGAGCTATCCACTCATGAAAGTAACTTTTCTCTTATTTGCCTTTTGTATGTATTTTTTTATGTGATAGGTGGCAGACGAGCAGACGGATCACCTGATGGTTAGTGTCGAGAAAGAGATTTTTTAAAAAAGTACAACGGTGAATCCTTAAGGTGACGGAAAATTTATTTGCGTGAATCATTTTTTATGGAACAAAAACGGACCCAACATTTGTGCATGGTTATTTAATAAATAGTATAAGTGTTTGCTGAGAGGTTATAACCCGGAAATTGTTAAAAAATAGATCCGGTTTAGTAGCTCGTGTGTCACCGACGTTGTATAAAAAATAACTTTTTTAACTGACTATAGAGAAAAACTCAAGAAACCAAGCAAAGGCATAAACCCGTGCATAAACAATAGATCAAGCGTCCCCGCGGACCGGCGCCATATTCCGGACAAAATGGCGGCGATGGCGGGATCATCGCGCGGGATATCCGCGATCCGGACCGACGAGTGTAAGCACCATTGTTCCGGGTTTAGCCGGACAACTATTACCGTGAGAGAGACATGGCTTCGGCATGAAGGAAAACTTGCTTGGACCTAAGCCAGTTGTCCATAACAACTCACTCGACACCCAATGAACGTGTTAAAAGCGATACAATTCAATGATACTTATTATTAGGATCACTTCGCGGCACTTCACTGCACAAAAAACACCAAATTTGTTCACTAAAAACCACTATATACTAATTTAAAACCTTTACCTTTGAATTGCATCAGCCCACGCGGAGTGTTTGACTCTTACCGCCAGAATATCTCAACCTTGTGACAGCTGTCACTCTAATTTATTGCACAAAATGTTTTTTTTTGTTAATTTTTTTTTTATATGAGAGGTGGCAGACGAGCAGACGGATCACCTGATGGTAAGCAATTCCACCGCCCATGGACACCCGCACCACCAGTGGAGTCACAAGTGCGCTGCCAACCTTTTCCCCTTCCCCCCCATTGGGCCTCCGGTAACCTCACTCACACGGCGAAACACAGCGCAGGCGCTGCTTCACGCCGGTCTTCTGTGAGGCAGTGGTATCAATCCGGTCGAGCCGGCCCTTTCATGCCTAAGCGTGGCTCTCCCACATTTGATTCTATAAATGTCAATAAATGTCACAATAAATGTCAATTGGCTAACGCTTGACCACAATCGCACCTGATGGAAAGCGACGATGAGGTCTAGGATGATACGCGTTTGCCTAAAAGATGCCTGTTCACTCTTGCCTTAAAGATGTCCAGATTATAGTGGTCAGGAAAACAGACTTCGGCAGTGAGTTATATTCCTTAGCCATCCGCATTATAAATGTGGAAGCGAATCGCTTCTGCGGATAAGGGGTAGTTCTACCACATAAGGATGAAAGCCCTCGCCCCGATTTGTCGTCCAATGTCAAATGTTTATACAATAGGCGAACTTAATGCTAAAAGGCATTCTCTACCAGTCAACAATTTTTTTTATTTATTTATATAGCCTTTTGGACTGACTGAGAGATATTTATTTATATAAAGTCTCTCAGCTCAGTGTGCCTATCGGCAAAGGCCTCCTCCAATGTCTTCCACTGTTTGCGGTCGTGGGCGACCCGTCTCCACTTCGAACCTGCAGTGAGCTTCAGCTCATCCTCCCAGCGCATATGTTGACGTCCTCGACGTCGTTTACCATCTCTAGGGTACCAGTTAGTTACAATTTGGCTCCACTTTTCCAAACTGGACCTCAACATATGGCCGGTCCATCTCCATTATTGCAGGTCTATTGTTTCCAGGATGTCATTTAGTTTAGTTTTCGCTCTCAGTTTGACATTGCTAACTCTGTCTTGCCTTCTTATTCCTGTCATGCTTCTTTCCATACTTCTTTGGCATTTCCCTAGTTTCTCTCTATGATATTTCGTGAGAGCCCATGTTTCGCAACCATAGGAGATGCATGGAAGAATGCACGTATTAAAGACCTTCCTTTTGGTTGCCATGTTGTGGTCTGTTGATTTAAAAATTTCCTTGAGGGACCAGTATCTTTTCCATCCGTTAGCAATTCTCTTATTTATTTCTTTTGTGACTTGGTCTTTAGTGGATATGATCTGACCTAAGTAGCAGTACTCGTTAACATATTCTAGTGGTTGCCCTTGGATTAGTATGGGTTCTATGTCTATATGACCGCTGAGACCCTCAAAGATGTTGGTCAGTCGCTGACAAAAATGGCTAAAATTGCAAACTACCAAAGCCAAGACACCAAAGCTAATTATGAAAATCTGGAAAAACAACTTACTATAAAAAACAATACGACTAAAAATAAACGTAAATCCATATTCGGTGAGGAGACCATCCAACTTATAGATCGCAGAAGACTTATACTGGCTAAGGGAAAAATTAAAGAAAACATTAAAACGATTACAGAGATAAGCAAACAAATTAGAACAAGCATGAGAAGAGACCGTATAAACAAAAGACGAGAAGTGCTGGAAAGACATATACTAAAAACAGGGGGAGTAAGAAAAGCTTTGAAAGATCTGAAAGAGACTGGGAAGGAATGGATACCAAAATTAAAGAGAAACGATCATAGCATCACAAATAGAGAAGGTGTAATGGAACTGGCCACAGAATTCTACAAAGATTTATATGCAAATAAAAACATACATAGACACTCATCTACAAAAACTTTTCAGAACAAAACAGTCAACCTGTTTGAATGGGAACCCGATATACTACAAAGCGAAGTGGAAAAGGCCATAAAGAGCCAAAAAATGGAGAAAGCGCCTGGACCAGACAAAATACGAAACGAGACATTAATCGGAGCTATTGACGAATTAATTCCAATACTGACTAGGTTGTTCAACCAGTTTTGGAGAAGCGCTTATATACCAACTCAATGGGAAACGACATACATAACTCTTTTACACAAAAAAGGTCCAAAGAATGAAATAGGGAACTACCGACCAATAAGCCTGATTTCGAATGTCTACAAAATATTCGCAAAGATTATACTGGAAAGGATAACTGCAAAATTGGATGAAAACCAGCCAATGGAACAAGCCGGTTTCAGACGAAACTTTTCTACAATAGACCACATCCACACACTAAAGCAAATAATTGAGAAGTACAATGAGTACAACAAAACGCTTTACATAGTATTTATAGACTATGAAAAGGCGTTTGATTGTATTAGTCACAATAAAATATGGGAAAGTTTGGAAGAACAAGGTATACCAGAAATGTATATAGATATCATCCGAAACATCTATGCAAACAGCAAAGCAAAAATCCAATTAGAAGTCTTGGGCAAAGAGTTCCAGATCCAGCGAGGAGTCAGACAAGGAGACCCGCTGTCCCCAAAATTGTTTTCAGCAGTCTTGGAAAATGTATTTCGCAATCTCAATCTCGCCTGGTTACATCTAGGACTAAGCATAGACGGAAAAAAACTAAACCACCTAAGGTTTGCAGACGACCTAGTCCTTTTTGAAGAAAACCCAGAAAAGCTAGAGAAAATGGTCCAAACTTTATGCGTAGAAAGCTCAAAAGTGGGTCTAAAGGTCAACATAAAAAAGACAAAACTAATGACCAACTCTAAAAAAAAAAATAGAACCCATACTAAACCAGTCAACTATAATCAAGCTATATTTAATTATAGCTAATTTTCTAATAGAGTCCCAATTTCCCTAAATTCGTGTGTACCCTACCGGTTGCTGTTTACGAGGGGCCGGATTAAAAAGTAACCGGCTTTGCGCGTCACGTAGGGGACGACACGTGCCGTAACTCGCAGGAAAGATGGGAGGTCCGGCAAGGGGAGACTTCAAGCAGGTTTGAGAAAATAATCTTAGAAAACTCCAACCAATCAATAAACAGACTTTTTTACATTCTTCTCATCTTTGACCGTGGGAGAGACACGCATCGGCATTAACGGGGCAGCTCGACCGGAGTGATACTACGGCCTCACTGAAAACCGGCGTACAGCAGCGCTGTACTGTGTTTCTCTGCGTGAGTGAGTGTACCGGAGGCCCGATCCGAGGGAAAGGGGGTTAAAAGGTTGATAGCGCTTTTGTGACTCCACTGGTGTCGCGTGTAGCCATCAGCGGCGGCAATCAGGTGATCCGTCTGCTCGTTTACCACCTATCATATAAAAAAAATGCCTTTAAATCCCAGTTTCCTCCAAAGCTGTCGCTCTGGAGCCCAGGGTACGCTTAATTCTTAATTTAGGGAGTCTGGTAAATTCTAATAAAGCGGTTGCTCTCTGACCTTCGCAACCCTTTAACAGGGGAATCAGACCAAGTTAACCATGGTTACACGTTTCAGAAACCATCCGAAACGTGCAGGTTTCCTCACGATGTTTCCCTCACTGCCGAGCTAATGGTAGAAATACGCACTTAGATTTAAAACTCCAGAGGGACATCCTGGGATCCGAACCACGACCTCCCCGTATGGAGGGCGCGTTCTTTTCCACTGAGCTACCATTCCTCAAATGGGCTCAAATTCGGGTAAAGTCCGATCTGTTTTGACATTTTCGCATAGAAAAATCGTTTTACAACTCCCCCTGTCAATGTCACTGAGGTGCCTTCTGATCGTGGTCGGTCTGTAGGATCAGCGCTATCGGACCAGTCAAATTGCTACCTACGAATGCTTAAATTATCTGTTGAGCCAAAATAACAGGCCACATTTGACATTTCTCTCATAGTGAGGTGACCTACTAAAAACTTCTATTACAGTGAATAATCGATATGTACTTCAAACAAACGTGAATCGAATAAAATAATAATGGAAAAAAAGTTATTAGTACTTTTATTTGGAGAAATGCGAATCGAAGTTATTGAAAAGAAAGATGATAGTAGGTACCGATCCTATATATTGATCCGCGGCCAGTATATTTCTTTTCCTTCGAAAACAAAGCGCTCATATTGTGTGCCAAACTTGGTTTTACTGTTTACCAAGTTACAAATTTATTTATATTTTTAAACAACAGAATAATACGTTTCATTTAATCCGAATGTGGCTTTTCATTTATCGTTGAAAATTCTTACACGAGTAGACATTGTATTCGATCGATTATTTGGGGAACATTCCTAGAGTTTAAAAGGAAAAAGGGTTGACAGATACAATATTGTACCAATGTTTAACTCTCTCGAAAAATAAATGTTTAATAAGTTTATGTATTAATAGTTTAACAGAGAAAGTAAATCGTGATTTTTTTTTTTATGCTAGAGGCGGACAAACGAGCAAGCGAGTCACCTGATGGAAAGTAATCATCGCCGCCCATGAACATCTGCGAAATCAGAGAGATCGCTAATGTGTTGCCGGCCTTTTTTTTAAAAAAAGAGTACGCTCTTCTTTTGAAGATCCCTAAGTCGTAGCCGTCCGGAAATACTCCTGCAGCCAAACCGTTCCACAGAACTCAGGTACGTGGTAGAAAGTTCCGGGAGAAACGCACAATATTAGACCGCCATCCATCGAGATGATGAAAATGGAATGACAATTGCGAGTGGTTCGATGTAAGAATTCGGCCGCAGGGAGTAGATCAAACAGTTCTTCAGAGCACTCCCCATGATAAATGCGGTATAGAATGCTGAGGGAAGCTATGTCCCGCCGCAATGCTAGAGGATCAAGTCGACTAGAGAGAGTCAGGTCACCAACAATTCGAGCAGCCCTACGTTGTACGCGGTCAAACGGAAGAAGTTGGCACTGAGGTGCACCAGCCCAGAGATGGGAGCAGTATTCCATATGGGGCCCAACTTGTGCCTTATAGAGTTGTAACCGATGAGCTGGTGTGAAATACCGCCCCGCTCTATTAAGTACACCAAGTTTCATTGAAGCTATTTTATCTTTATTGCAATAAATAAATGCAAACATAATTTTAAAACGTTAAGAAATTGTGCTGTTTCAACATTGAGAGATTGATAAATTCATTTCTCGTTGTTACAAGGTTACGTTGTCCAATTTTGATGAACTGTCAAATGTGGCTTATTATTTTAGCCCAATTTATAAGTAGAATGCTACGACATAGTCAGGTAAAAGCTCTATAAAGAGGTCGTATTACAGAAATAAGTATGACTATGACCATAATTTCTTCATCCACCAACAATTAAAAAGAAAGACGAAAAAAAAAACTCAAATCATGGAGACATCGTAGAGCATAACTAAAAAGGTTAGTCATCGTCACCTACAACCATAAACAGTCTTTAGAACACGGTGTAAGATTATTTACATTCCCAAAAGGCGACCGAAACTAATCATTTGCTAAATCAAATAAAAACAGCTACCAGTAGCCAAATAACAACATAAGCGCAGCGGGATTCGACCATTATTCCAAATGAAAACCTTCTTGAACAATTACAGAACGAGTATCCGAACGCAACCATAAAAGTTAGAAAAAAACAAACGTCAAAATGTTCCCGCGTTTTGTTTTCTTTTTCGGGTAGAATGTGGCTTTGTTTATGGCTCATTATGCCAGTGGCTGTAAAAGTTTTATGACGTCATAGAAGGGAAGAAATTTTTAAGAAGAAATTGGAACAACTTCTCTTCAAATGTCGTAAATGTTTGAACAAAATTTTGGGAATTTTCCTTAAAGTTATTATCGATAGGCATTCAATATTATAACGTTAGTATTCAGATTGACTGCCTCGGTGGCGTAGTGGGTCGCACTGTAAAAGCGACGGCAGAAGAGGTCCCGGGTTCGATCCCCGTTAATACCTATTAGTCTTAAGTTTAATGCTCCAAATAAATATTTTTCTTTTCTTTTCTGAATGTACAATTCGGCGGTCTTATCTCTGGAAGCGATTTCTACCAGACAATGTAGTAACTATAAGTATTACCTATAAGGATTGAAAGATTGGAGGATATTAGTATTCAGATGTTGGTTTACAAAATAAGCTTGAAAGTTGGCAACTATTCAAACGTTCATTTCCCTTTTTATTGAATTTTAATTTTTTTATGTGAAAGGTTTTTTTTACGATGTAGGTACTTAAGTGGCAGACGAGCCGACGGATCACCTGATGGTAAGCGATTACCGCCTCCCATGGACACCTGCAACACCAGTGGTGCCACAAGTGCGCTGCTTACCTTTTAACCTTTTAAATCTGTGAACATTTACATCCCTTTAACCACGTGTTCTACTAACCATGTTTGATTTGTGTTCTGTGTCCAATAAATAAATCTTTATCTTTAACCATTATGAACAAAATTTTATCCAACACTTTTGGAAATTCGCATGAAAAAATTTCAACTTTTCATGCAAAGTCAGTCACGTGACTCGGTCATTAGATAGATGGATAGATACACTTTATTGCACAAAATTTACAGATCTTAGTCTAAGTTATTATACTAAAACAATGTAGGCGGTCTTATCGCTAGTAGCGATCTCTTCCAGACAACCTCAGGGTAGAGGAAAAGTATAGCGCATTAAGAAAAGGGGTAAGGCAGTGCAAGTCAGAAAAAGAGGAAAAAAAAAAGACTGTATAAATACTAGTATGGTATATACATACATACATTATCATTTCGTATGGTGAATCATATTCAATTCATATTCGCATGGTCAATTCATATTCGTATGGTCATTTTGTATGGTGAGTCGAAAAAACTTCAATGAATTTCGAAAAGTCGTTGAACAAATGTTAGATAGATAGATAGATATTCTTTATTGCACAAAAATAAAATACAAGCATGATACGACAGCAACAGACAGTACAATAAAGCGGTCTTATCGCTTGAAGCGATTTCTTCCAGACAACCTTTGGGTAGAGGATAGGGGATCGTACCTATTCGTAATAAGGGATGGCAGTGCAAAGAAGTTTAACAAATGAAATTGAGAATGGCAGAAATATACATTATTTTATATATAAATATTATTACATTACATAAATAATAATAAACAATGCATACATACCCAATAATATATACATAGATAATTAAATATAATGTTGTTCAGAATGGTAGAACACGTGGTAAAAGGGATGTAAATGTTCACAAAAACACTCTGTATAGTAAATAAATAAATAAATATTTCACAACATCACATACATTGATCTGACTCCGAGATAGGTAGCTCAAGCACCTGTGTTACGGATATCAGAATCAACAGCGGGATTACAAATATATACATATAATACTTTTCTTTTGTAAATACATACTTATAATACATAGATAACACCCAGATTAATACAAACAGATATGTTCATGCACACAAATGTTTGCACTGTGCGGGGATCGAACCCGCAACCCTTGCACCAGAGGCACCGTTCACTACCACTGTTCCAAATGGGTCGTCAAATAATGTATAGTAATTATGTATACGTTACTAGTTATACCTACTTATTAATCCTATACAGTTGAAATGTAGATACAAAATCCTCAGCAATTGCACGCTGCAGCGAAACACTCAAAGTGCATTATTGCTAACCAATAAAAAGCAAAACGAACATTTCACTTCTAAAAGCGTATTATCCACGAACGATCCAGCCCTCTGCATCCACCGCGAGCCGAATAAAACCGGGAAAATTACTTTACCACCCCTCAACAACACAACGTCGTATCTCCCACATACGACCATCTTCCTCCCACGCGCAACAAACAATAGCCGCTTCCTTCTCCCACTTATAAAGGAAAATTCGGCGAGCTAAGCTTTTTCGCAGCTAAAAACTCTTCACGAAACGCGAACGCTTCCATGATAGCTGATTATACAATACAATACGGTCTAAAATACCGTGAGCTACCCCATTCTAAGCGGAAAGGTCACTGAGACCCCGAGGAAACGGCTGTAAAGCTCCCCCTATTGGCTGTTTCAAAAAAACTACGCCGCTTGTGATTGGCCAAAACAAATTGCTCGCGCCGCGTTCTTTATGGTTTGGAAAATTAAAAAGTCTTAAGTGCCAGTTTGGGAGAACTGAGAAGGTCGTAAGTCCGTTGGTTTTGTTTGATTTTCTTTCTCTGTGGTTTTGGGATAGGTTGGGGTTACGCAAACGTGGGTTTAGGATGTGGAATTACAATATTAGAACAATTATATGAGTTTTTCTTTACGCAATGAGCGATGTAGTGTGGAAAAGGCTTTTCTTACAGAAATAAGTTTAGTACAACTTACTGTAGAATAAGGATTAACTTTAAAAATTAATGACAACCGCGTTCCCTCTTTTTAAAGTTTAGCTTTAATCTACAGTTAGTTGTACTAAACTCAAACTCAACCAGTTGTAGGTTAGAGTAATCAACTAACCGTAGAATAACCCTTCCATATTGTCATAATAATAGGCAATGTCACCATTTATAAAAGAGCTTTTAATTCAAATATTATACCGTACAAAGGTCCTAAATATATAAACTTCAATAAATATAAATAAGGGATTGCTGTAAAAATTCTCCTTAAACCTGTTAGAGAAAGTTTTTAAAATACAGAAAAGGTGTATTCGCGCTTTAAGTAATGTCTGGTATTTAGACAGCTGCAAACCCTTGTTTAAAAGGTTTAATCTACTTCCGTTGCCATGTATTTATATAAGGGAAGCTTAGTGTTTTTGTTAAAAGTTTCCCAAATTATTACAGAACACGCGGAGAGGTCACAAATAGACACGTTAGGCAACAATACGTGAACTTAATGCATCAACCTCCCTGTCGCAAAGATATATATAAGCGTAATGTATACAATATGACGATAATAGTGTACAACTTGCTCCCGGACGACTGAAAGAGCTTCAAGGAGAAAAATTCAAACCTAAACTGACACTGGCTCCTGGATAAATGCTTTTATAGTCTTAGGGAATATTTAAACTGGCGAAATTAATTTTAATTATAGAAATGATTTGACAATTGACATTATTAATATATATAGGATACTTTGAACTTAAAATGTAATCTGTAGAAAATATAAATTATGTAATGTTTATGAGAATGACTTATGTTTTTGCATGTCTGCGAGCAGGCTGAACACATGATACTTGAAAACTTGTGAAGAACTGTTTAAACTGTGTTTCTGGCAAATAAAAAGTTTTTATTTATTTTTATTATTATTACATTTTTACTTGTTTTTCTCTTGATTGAAAACACCGTCCGCCATGGTTGTACGTCACCATTATTGTAAACAACAAATCTTCCCGTGGGTGTCGTAGAAGGCGACTAAGGGAGCGTAAACACGTTAAACTAATCTTTTTGTATCTTGTTTACCGGATTACACCACTCAAAAACATCGTGGTTTTATCCGAACCCTTTTCTAGTCGTATCGGCTTCCGATCCATTGGGTAGCGAAAGAGGGAGGACGAGTGTGTGCACCTGTGTCTGCGCGTACATTTGTGCACCTTAATATGTCCTGCGCATTAGACTGCTTCAGACTATATAATAATAATAATATCCCAACCGATTAGGGCTACGGCGGCCAATCTCAACGATCAGCCACGTACGCAGGATATATTATAGTGCTCATCATCATCATCATCAGCCCATTTAAGTCCCCACTGCTGGGGCACGGGCCTCCCTCAATCACATGAGGGGTAATTGCCATACTCACCACGCTTGGCAGACGGGTTGGCGAGGGTTTTGATATAGGTAAATGCAGAGTTTTCCTTCTCTGGGCGCTGATGATCATGCCAGCAGCTTTACCTTAGTCGCCTTTTACGACACCTCGGTAAGAGTGAGGGTGGCCTATTCTGCTCTGCCGGGACCACACGGCATAGTGCTCATGTGTGTGCGCAAACACAAGTGCACTCTCTATTCCCTTACCCTCATATTCCGATGGGACACTACTGTGACACGACCGGAGAGGGATCAGGTGCAGGACCAACAGCTTAACGTGCGTGAGGCACGGGGGTACAAGACCGCCAACTTCCAGACTCTGGGCTGCCACTAAAAATTTCTTACCGAAATCTTAGGTACAATTTTTGGCCCGACCCAAACACCGACACCGAGGCAGTTCAGACTATATATATATAAACAACAAAACGTCAAATGCCAGTTTCAGGTTATTCGTGGTCTTTCATTTATACGCCTGACATTAAGTTCGCCTATTGTATAAACACCGACATAGCCCACCGAATTAGCAAACTGAAGTGGCAGTGGGCTGGTCATATTAGCCGCAGAACTGACAGCCTTTGGAGCCGTAAAGTCCTTGAGTGGAGACCGCGACTCGGTAAGCGTAGTGTAGGACGCCCTGCGACAAGATGGGATGATGATGACATTCGAAGGCTGGCTGGTGTGGGCTGGATGAGAGTGGACGAAAATCGGGAGCAGTGGCGTGCATTAGGGGAGACCTGTGTCCGGCAGTGGACGAGTGTGGGTTGCTGATGATGATTGTTTTAACAATTTACTCGACATTGGCAAAGTTAAATCGAAATTCGATAGACGCCATAACACAAAATAAAAAACATTTTGTGCCAGTTTTAAATAAATAAATGTCAATGTGTTATCTCCATACATTTTTTTACAGACACAAAATATGAATGTATAGGTCCTTGACATAATTTGCATCTGTCAATTTAGTCCACATAAAGGAGCGATGGTAGCTCAGTGGCTCTGAACACGCCTTCCATACTGGGGGACCGGGTTCGAATCCGAGCATGCACCTCTGGATTTTTCAAATCTTTGTGCGTATTTCTACCATTAGCTCTGCGCTGAGGGAAAACAACGTGAGGAAACCTACACGTTTCTGATAGTTTCTAAAACGTGTAACCATGATTCAGTCAGTCACACTAGCGACGCCAATCGATTTTAACATTTAGCTACTAAATCGGATCTATTTTAAACAATTTCAGGGTTACAACCTTTCGGTAAACACTTGTACTATTTATTAAATAACCAAGCACAAATGTTGGGTCTAACGCGTACGCGAAAAATTGACTAACCCCAAAAGCGGACACTTTTGGCGGTAATCTAATAATTTTTCGCGTACAAAAACGGACCCAACATTTGTGTATGGTTATTTAATAAATAGTATAAGTGTTTGCCAAGAGGTTGTAACCCCGAAATTGTTTAAAATAGATCCGGTTTAGCAGCTAACAATTAAAAACGAATGGTGTCGCTAGTTAGGGCTACCCGTCGCTTTAAAGGGTTGCGATGTCAGCCGGCAGTCACTTCATTGTAATTAGCAGAGACTCCCCAAATCCTAAGTCATGGTCCAAGCGTACCCCGGGACGCAACTGGCAATTACACGCTAAGATGAGGAATTCAGTTCACATAAAAATCAAATGATACTCGTCGTAACGAAATGCCCCTTCCCGCCGCCTCCTTTCTTCATCAGTTGGGTATAAAGACACCTCGATCTACCGCGAATCTATCAACCATTGACACTCGACAAAGCGTTACTCAAAAACCATTACGTCTTGGAACAAAAGCCACCGAAACTAATCATGGCTTCTGACCGACCACGCCACAGCAGGGTGCGGAGTCAATGATACCCGATGGGTTTCAAAAGGACAAATACATACAACAAAGTGCCCGAAAAGCTCCTGAAAGGACAATTGTTTGTGAGGCGTGTTGTGAGATGTTGTGTAAATAACATGTCAAATTGTCAACACAAGGACAAAAGAGGTTCAAGGCAAGGACATTTTTTTTAACCGCCAACGAATTGAAATTGAATTAAATTGAAAATTTGAAAAAACCCCGACACAACTAAAGCTCCTTCATTTGACCTATATTGAGGCAGTTGGAACCACAAATAGGTTATTCGTCATTTTCTGACGGCGGCCATCTTGGATTTGAAATTTTTCACAATTAATATATTCTGCTACTCAAGCCCTTTTATATGGTACCCATATTGTGGGATTTGTGTTAAAACATAAAATACAAATCTTTGTGACGGCGGCCATCTTGGATCGATTCAAGAAACAAAATTAAAATCGGTTCATTTGTTCGGGAGCTACGATGCCATAGACAGACACACAGACACACACACACACACACAGACACGTCAAACTTACAACACCCCGTCGTTTTTGCGACGGGGGTTAAAAAATATTGACAACATCCCATCCCAAACACTTTCAAATGAAAATCGTATGCACGAATGACACTAAAATGGCGTGATTGCAAACAAAAAACCATGCAAGCTGGAAATGATTGTTGCTCTTCAGGTGGTATGCGGCAGATTCTTCAATCGGGCATCGATTAGATCCCCATGTAATTAGCCCAACTTTATTTCGAATACGCGAGAATGAAATTTACGGTCGCCTGAAGTTGGGAAAAAAACAAACATCTACGTTTTATATAAAAACGGGTTTGTTTTTGAACGAAAAACCCCTTTTTTAACAATCCCAAAGGAATCAAAAAATATGAAGTGCTGGTTAGGAAAAATAGCACTTTGTCTTAGATATTAAAGGTCCAAAGTACAAAAAGAGTACCTGTAACTCTACCTGATGCCGAATGTATTCCTTTATATTTTCACACTGCATTCCTTTTTATACTGATTTTTTTTTTACAAAATCTGGAAAATATTAGCAAAACTGCGCGAATTGAGTCCTGTGTAAAGTATATTTACGTGGATCATAAAATCGGAACCCTCGGTGTATGAATCCGACTTACATTTCCGGTTCTGTGGAGTATTAGTGGCTACGACTTAGGGACCTTCAAGAGAAGAGCGACCTACTCTTTTTTAAAAGATCGGCAATGCGTGTTATCTCCTCATGTGATTGAGACCTCACTCTTACCGAGGCGACTAAGGTAAAGCTGCTGGCATGATCATCAGCACCCAGAGAAGGAAAACTCTGCATTTATACCAAAACCCTCGCCAACCCGTCTGCCCAGCGTGGTGAGTATGGCAATTACCCCTCATGTGATTGAGGGAGGCCCGTGCCCCAGCAGTGGGGACTTAAATGGACTGACGATGATGATGCGTGTTATCTCTCGTTTGTCGCCTCTTGCATAAAAAGTTAATTAATTACAACTTAATTATGTTTTTGATGACTTTTATCCTCTTGACTTCACAAAAACAAACTGCTGATTTTAAAGCTAACAAGACGTGATATTTCACATTTTACAACTCCTCATCTCGTACCTTCTAAGAAGTTAAATTTAAACGATGGTCAACATTCATTTGAACAAAAGGGTGGCGACAATTTGTCCTACACAATGGACACCGGAGCTAATCAGTTGCTACTGGTTACAAAACAGCGTGAGTCGAAATTATTACAATGATGTTGTTATACTTATGATACAATAGAAACTGCATTGAATGACGATGGAGTTCCGTCGATGAGAAAGCACCTTCCATACTGGGGAACGTGGTTCGTATCCGAGCCCGCGCCTCAGGATTTTTCAAATCTATTTCTACCATAAAAAAAGTATCAGCCTATAAACTGTCCCACTGCAGGGCAAAGGTCTCCATCATATAAATCAAGTTATCGCTACTATGATGGGATTAGGCTTAATCAACACGCTTGCCTAATGCGGATTCGTGATCACAAACCCGAGCTATGTTCGAAAAATTCGAAACATACCTTTGCTTGACCCGGGAATCGAACCCAGGACCCCGAGATCACGGCCCGGTACTTAAACCACTAGACCATCAGGGTGTTCATTTCTACCATATTCTACCAAAAACTACCATAAGCGATTGTCATTCCATACCCATCATCTCGATGGATGGCGCTCTAATATTTATTTTATTTATTAGGATCCCAACACCGGCGGCACAACCTTAAAAATAAAACCTAAGTAAGACCTTAAAATCTAAGAATACATACTCTTGTGCACCTACAAATATAGGAGATCACAGCTTGCTTTGAAACACATTATTTGGTGATTGCCTGATAACATTTTTGTAGAACTATGAAATGTTATTTATTTTGTTATTTATTATTAATATAAATTTTATATATCTAGAAGTTACATTAAATCATATGTTTCTCGTGGAACTTTCTACTACGTCCCCAGTTCTGTGGAACGGTTTGGCTGCAGGACCCCAATTCTCGTGCTCGTAACATTTCTTTTCATGCGACGTATATCACTAAAACATAGTTTTTTATATGGTTTTCAGGTGATATCCGTCATTTCAAAATATCACGAGCCCGAGAATTGGGCTCCAGGAGTATTTCCCGACGGCTACGACTTAGGGACCTTTAAGAGAGCGTACTCTTTTTTAAAAAGGCCGGTAACACATTAGCGATCTCTCTGATTTCGCGATGTTCATGGGCAGCGTTGATTACTTTCCATTAGATAGATAGATAGATACTCTTTATTGCACAACATACAAAACGCTAGGTATACAGATATACAATGTACAATTTAGGCGGTCTTATCGCTGGGAGCGATCTCTACCAGACAACCTTCAGGTAAAGGGCATTAGATAGAAGAGGTTATTAGAGGACATTAGGTGACTCGCTTGCTCGTTTGTCGCCTCTAGCATAAAAAAATGTAATAAATCGGCGGGGAGGGAAAACATCGTGAGGAAAACTGCACGTATCGGATAGTTTTTCAGAATTCAACCTACAATATTTATTTGAAATAAAAATGTTGAACGTGTAACTGGTTATGCGTGAGATAGTCTGGTTCCCCTGTTTACAGTGGCTCAATATTCCAACAAAAGGTTTTTTAAAGTCCATTTTACTGGCACAACTTTTATTTTTGTTCACGGTCTTCTTGTTCACATTTTACTCGACTCTAACAATTACATCGGTGACCTATATATGTGCGGAAAAAAATAGTCCCTGTGCGATTCAGTATACATGCAACGCCCTCTATGAAACCTAAAGGATAACCAAACAAATATGTCGTCTTGACACGTCAATCACATATGACACCTCTCACTTCCATCAAGCTTTATTGCTTTTTGAGTTTTATCTCAGGTCGTGGGAGAGCCACGCTTCGGACTGAATGGTCCGGCTCAACCGGAGTGACACCACGGCCTCACAGAAAACCGGCGTGAAGTAGCAGTATGCTGTGTTTCGCTGCGTGAGTGACGTTGCCGGAGGCTTAACCCGGGGAAAGGGGGACTTAATTCTAGGCGTATGCTGAGTATGAGATTAGGCGTACGCAGGCAATGTAGCACAGCACATTGCAGGGCAGGCCAGTTGAGGCAGACATATACCCGCTCCGCATGTAATAGTAGGTACAAGGAATACATAAGATAATTCTGTTAAGGATTTTGAGGACGCAAGAATAAGGGACTGTACCTTTGACTAATAACTGACGACTCATGAGAAAATTAATGTTGTATAATTAATAAATATGTAATAATTATAATAATTCTCAATTAATAATAATGTAATAGATTATAAGCAATTTTGTAATGTTAATATTTCTACGCCTAAAGTGATGGCAGAATATGTTGAACTTGTGCATAACTTTAAAATCTTCTGTACCATGTTCTTCGAAATAAACTATTTATCATTATTTATCATTAT
>JADPWL010003256.1:0-40001 GCA_019059595.1 Marasmia exigua
TGCTTCGAGATCAGTCGAATAACTTCGATCGAAGTTGATAGAAGCCTTTGATCGTCGATCGATCCACTGGTCTAGTAACCCAGAGAGATTTTTTAGTGCTATCGATCAACGTCAACCGATGGAATCGATTGTAAAGTCGAACCGTCGATGAAATAATTAATTAATAATCGTTTATTTCAGGCAATAAAATAAAATTACAGAGCCCATATATGATGTGATACATTGTTTTGTCCTTAACATTAGATACATTCAATTCCATAATACACTTAATTTGATTCAATTCAATTTCAAGATATATATCAAGATACATAATCAGCCAATCATTAGAAATAAACAGAAACAAAAATAAATGCACATTAACATTGTTACAAAAAATAATGCTACGAGACCATTCGAATAACGTCGATCGAAGTTGATCGATGCCTTTGATTGTCGATCGATCGACTGGTCTAGTAACCCAAGGAGAGAATGTTTAATAAGCTGGAAATTATTGCTAACTCATTACAAAATCTTGGTTATGTGGAGTAAAGGGTCACCCTATATTGTACTTAAAGAGTGATTAAAAAATACAATTTGCTACTCTCAGCCAATTGTATCATTTTGTTAAAAGACAAAGTCTTTACGTCCTCTGTGAGATTATCTCTAGATATATTTTTATTTTTAAAGATTTATCCGAGTTTAAAAAATCATTTAAGAACCTAAATTGAAGTATTTAAAAGTGTTAATTAAATAGCGCAAAAACTCAGACACCCCAATTTTTCTTTGTTAGCCTATATCGTCCCACTGGCTGGGCAAAGGCCTTTCCTGAAACTCTTCAACCCCAATTTATTTATTCAAAAGAATTATATTATTGAATTTAATTTACGTGGTTTATTTAAGGTAACGGGTAGGGCACACTAGCGACGCCAATAGATTTTGATTTTTAGCTACTAAACCAGATCTATTTTAAACAATTTCAGGGTTAATATATGTATTTAAGTATGTATTTGTGTTCCTCTGTTGTCTGATATCTGTAACACGAGTGCTTAAGCTACTTAGTACGGAATCAGGTCAACGTATGAGATGTTGTGAGAATTATTATTATTATTTGATTATTATTCCGCTAACAAGTTGGTAATAAATTTAATGAAAATATAACGCACCAATGGATGAATGCGCTTGTATGATTAAGTTTGTAGAATGTGGTTACTTCATTCACTTCTGATAAAACAGATTTTTGAGACAAACTTATGTATATGTATATCATTGTCGCGTGTAAAAGTTTGTAAAATACAATACTATTATGATAGCTATGCGTCTGAAAAAAAAGATTATACTTTCCTTCAAGTATTTTCATTGTCAGCCCATTGAAGTCCCCACTGCTGGGGCACGGGGCTCCCTCAATCACATGAGGGGTAATTGCCATACTTACCACGCTTGGCAGACGGGTTGGCAGTCAAGTATTTTAGGATGAACATTTTTTTTAAATCTCACAATCGCCACAATCAATATGAATCTACTATCGGCGCTGGTTTCGTCGATGTACATAAGCAATGATTTTACTCGGCGTATTTTTTATGGTTAAAATTTTGATCCGTTTTATTAGTGAAATTGGATTTTATTTTCGATTCTAAACAAAATAATGATAACATATCAGGTTTTGTACCGTTTTATTAACATGTATTTTAGAAAGTTGGTATTTTTTAAGCTCGGTTAAATCAATCGCTTTGTAACATTTTCTCTCAAAATATTTATAAATCTTGGCGATGTTGCCAAACTACCAGTTGTAAATTTTATAATGTATTTAATTGCTGTGTTCATACTTATGAGTATTAGATAGAAGGCTAGTATTTATTGTGGAGTCTGGGTGTCGTCGGATCTGTATCCATACAAAACTTTCCTGAATGGAGATTGTTAAATATGTTCGGACAGCCACACGTTCAACTATCCAAATGTTTAAATTCTTTTTTAAAATGTTTTAAATCAATCGACTCTCACTTCTCAAATGCGTTTGATTCAACATCTATTCAGGAGACTCGACGTGTAGCTGACTGGATAAATGGATACGGAAAGGATGTAGTTTTAAGAAGGGAGTATGTTCATAAACGAAGTGAGAATGGACTTGCAATAAATGTATTTACGAAAATAACTTTGTTTTATTCAAGGGAACCCTAAAAATAATTAAATAATAGGACTTTAGCTATGATATTGTCGTTTTTTTTCTAGACACAATAAGATGTATAACTTCTTTAATAAGGAAAAGTCACCATACTACAATTGTATTTTGATTTAAGACTATATTTTAACCTGTCTGATCGGGACTGTCTCTTCAGGTGCTCCTCTATTAATGGGAGTACCCCAAGGATCAATATTGGGACCTCTGCTCTTCCTAATATACATAAATGACCTTCTTTACTTTGCAAGAGATCTTTATGAAATAGTGTTATTTGTTGATGACACTTCGGTTCTTTATAACGTTGACCTTCGAAAAGATACGTTTGACGACGTAAATAACACCCTCTCACAAGTCTTGCTTCTAAATGCCAAGAAAACCAAATGTGTAAAATTCACTATGCCCAATTTACATTGGCAGGTCAATACTAAAATCAATATGAATAAAGAACATATTGAAGCTATTAATTCGACCATTACGGTTCGATTCCCACTCAGGACAAACATTTGTGTGCTACTCAAGTTTAAGTATGATATATTGTAAGAATTTATTTGTAGAGTAAAACTAGGAATAAAATTTAACTAAAATAAGTTTATTTAAAGATTCATTTTAACTTAAAATCTAAATATACATACAATAATTCGCACCTCATTTAAGTAAAACAATTCATTATCTATAGTTAAAATTATGAAGCATGAACAAATTATGCTTCTATTGAAACCTCCTTTTTTGAAATCTGTTAAAATATGCATAACAAAAAATAACTTAGGTACTTAGTATAAGTTAAGTTACATTTAAATGTCATAATCTCAAATATACATAAATAAAATTAAGTACATTTAAAAATAAGGTCCTACTGTAAATTTGTCTAAAAAAATGTCCTCCTTCAAGGGTACCTACATAAAAACATATAGTAAAAATTATTTAGGTACAGTAATGTAAAGTTTTATAATTTCTTTCTAGTAATCATTAAGGCGACGGGTAGCTAACTGATAGCTACTGGTGATGCTAGTGTGCTGATGGACTGTATATGATGATGATGGATACTAAAGAGACAGGCTCGTACGGTTTAAAATTAAAATGATGAAAACAAATATGAAAAAAACTATCCTTTTATTCACACACTCACAAGACAGCTGCCCGTCAAAAACATAAAAACAAAATAATTATAAAAATGAGGTGGTACCACGGCCAGTCGCCAACACTAACAGTCAGTACAGTAGCTAACAGCCTAACTAGCGACACCAATCGATTTAAATTGTTAGCTACTAAACCGGATCAATTTTAAACATTTTCGAAACGGGAGTCTCTGAGCAAACATTTATACTCTTTATTTAATAATTATGCACTACTTTTTTATCTGTTTTTGCACTCGAAATTTGGATTAACGCCATAAGTGGCCGATTTTGGCGGTAATTTGGCCAAAAGTTAATTATAAGTATTCAATAAATAGTATAAGTGTTTTCCGAGAGGCTGCAGCTTCGAAATTGTTAAATAGAAATATCCGGTTTCATCATGGTCATCGTCAGCCCATTTAAGTCCCCACTGCTGGGGCACGGGCCTCCCTCAATCACATGAGGGGTAATTGCCATACTCACCACGCTTGGCAGACGGGTTGGCGAGGGTTTTGATATAAATGCAGAGTTTTCCTTCTCTGGGTGCTGATGATCATGCCAGCAGCTTTACCTTAGTCGCCTTTTACGACACCTCGGTAAGAGTGAGGGTGGCCTATTCTACTCTGCCGGGGACCACACGGCTAAATATCCGGTTCAGATGATAACAATTTAAATCAATTGACGTCGCTAGTGTGCCCTAGCCGTCACCTTAATATACTTATTGATATACATAAAATCTAATAAACAGTCTGACTTGTGATGTTATCATGGAGGTAAATAAAGTTTTTCTTATTTATACTTAACTTAATATTTAAATCACTCGACATTCGCACAATGCATCTTTCACATCAAACATACTAAAAGCCATTTTCCTGAAATTATTACTTAAAATACTATCATACAATTTCCGTAATTAATTCCTGAACATGTTCTCGCGTAGGTTTGACTGTAGGTACTAACAAATGATGAAATCATGAGAATTGTTATAATAAAATAAATCTTGATGTAATGTTATTGAATTGAATTTAATGTAACAAAATTTTTTAATGCAATATTGACATCTGTGTTGAAATAAATTAATTCTATTCTACAAACAACTGTCTGTTTCTCAAATGATATTGAGGCCTATGTGTTTTCTTTTTTATTATGTGATAGGTGGCAGACGAGCAGACAGATCACCTGATGGTAAGCAATTCCACCGCCCATGGACGCTGTCAGTGAGTCACAAGTGCGCTGCCAACAATTAAACCCCCCTTTCCCCCGGATTGGGCCTCCGGTACTCTGACTCACGCAGCGAAACACAGCACAATGCTGATTCTTGACGGTTTTCTGTGAGGCCGTGGTATCTTTCTGTGAGACTCTGGTTGAGCCGGCCCATTCATGCCGAAACGTGGCTCTCCCACGGTCCCACGGTGTTATGGTCAGTGCCAAATAAACTTGCACAAAAAGGTCATTCACCTTTTCTTTCGACTTTTCGATATGACGTTAACTGAGATTAATATTTTTTATGTTTGCTCAAAGTCACCCAGAGAGCAATAGAGAGAGCTATGCTTGGAGTCTCCCTGCGTGATCATATCAGAAATGATGAGATCCGCAGGAGAACTAAGTTCACAGACATAGCCCAAAGGATTGCATGCCTCAAGTGGCAATGGGCAGGGCACATAGCGAGGAGAACAGACGGCCGTTGGGGCGGAAAGTTCTCGAGTGGAGGCCGCGTACAGGAAGTCGCAGCCGTGGCGCCCCCCACAAGATGGACCAACGATCTGGTGAAGGTCGCGGGAATCCATTGGATGCGGGCGGCACAGGACCGATCTGTGTGGAGATCATTGAGGGGCTATGCCAGCAGTGGACGTCTATTGGCTGAAATGATGATGATGATGATTGGGAAAAAGGGGTGATTGACTTTTATTCAAGTTTAAATGGAACGGTCTTCAACCAGTCTGTCTGTACATTGCAAAGCAGAAGTGTAACACATAACCTAACCTATGTCCGTGGCTGGTCCGGTTAGCTGGTCTGCAGCGGATGCAGCAGGCTCAGCGGCTGCAGAGCCGGCAGCATGGCGGGCTGCGGGCTGTGGGTTCAGCTTGTGTGTCTTCACGTGCGCCTTCAGGGCAGACGGTTTGCGGAATGCCTGGAATAAATAAATGCATACAACATATATCGCGCGTTGCGTAGCAAGCGCCCTGATATGTTCCGCCGCCCTCCACAAGGATGTTGGTGTCCAAGTTACTAAGCAGGGCAATTAAGATTCGCGTCTACAAGACAGTACATGTGACCAATCTTCAATCCAACACTGAAGGAGGAAAATCAACTGCTGGTGACGGAACGGAAGATACTCCGAAAGATTCTGGGACCAACCAAAGGAGAAGATGGGTGCTGGAGGCACAGGTTCAACCAGGAGATCGAAGACCTGATAGCCGAGCCGAACATCATCGGGGAAATAACATCATCCCGACTGCGCTGGCTCGGACACGTGGAGAGGATGGGAGAGGATCGTGCAGCCAAAAGACTATACTGGGACGACCAATGTGGCGACGTCTAGTGGGTCGTCCGAGATACCGCTGGAGGGACGAAGTCGCCAAGGACCTCAAAGCACTCAAGGAGCACGATTGGGCGACATTGGCACAGGACCGCAAAAAATGGCGAACTTTGACGTCGGAGGCCAAGACCCACTTTAGATCGCTTAGTCAGCGTAGTAAGTAAGTAACATTTAGTTTAATTGTTAACTTCTAGGTAATCACTAATCACTATCATGCAGGTATGAAAATGTTTTCGTCATCATTCATGAATTGTGTATTTTTTTTTTTTACTTTCACTTTTATTTTTTAAGATAACACTACAGTGACACAGATGGCGCCACCGTCACTGGAGGGTGTGTGAATAAAAAAGTGAATGATGGCGCCACTGTCGTTATTTCTATTTATTGTATTTGTGTGAGCATTGTTTTTGTTTGTTTATTTATTAATTATGTAACTTATATGTACCGGTTTATATCAATTTATTTATATTAACGTTGCATTTTTTTTTATTTATTGGATCTGTATGTATGCGTCTTGTTATTTATGTTCACGTTATAGATGTACTTTTCCGTTTTCTATTAATATTGTCAGTATTTTTTTTTTCATGTTGTATGTTTTATTATGAGTCGTCGCTCGAAGGTACAGCCTGAAAATCAGCGCTGCAGCGGCTGCTTAGCGGTTGTTGTAGCACATGCTGAGGCTGAACCTTGTTGGCCGCAACTTCATAATGTTTTGTCCTTATTCAGATTTGTATGTAATGTGTTGTGGTCAATAAATTATTTCTTATTCTTATTCTTAACATCATATATAACAAACTAAAAGCCACATTTGACAATTCTATATTTTAGCTTCATAGAGAAGTGACCTATTAAAAAACTTCGATTAAAGTTAATAATCATTAAGTACTTCAAACAAACGTGAATCGATAACTATAATAATGGGAAAGAAGTTAGTACTTATATTTGGAGAATAGAGAATGAAAATTATTGAAAAGAAATAGTAGGTAACGATCCTAGATATTGATCCGCGGCCAGTTTATTTAGGAATAGGGGGATGTTTTTAGGGTTCCGTAGCCAAATGGCAAAAAACGGAACCCTTATAGATTCGTCATGTCTGTCCGTCCGTCCGTATGTCACAGCCACTTTTCTCCGAAACTATAAGAACTGTACTATTGAAACTTGGTAAATAGATGTATTTTGTTAATCGCATTACGATTTAGGACAACCCCCCCCCCCCCCCCATTCGCAACATCACGTATATTTTTAGTACCTATAAAGAATTTTTAAAATTTTAAAATATAGGTAATTAAATACATAATTAGTTCAAGTTCATAATTTTATTTTATTCTGAAATTAAGGACCATGATAAAAATGTCTAGACTAGGTTGCAAGTTCTTTTTGATTGTCATAAAAATAATAATAAACGAAGAGTGTAATCATACGAAAAACGTTTGACGAAAAAATAAATACACGTGATATCTTACTACACCCCCCCTCCCTCTTGTGTTATTTTCGTGATTTTTATCAACTCCGGGGAGGGGTCCCCCCCCCCCCCCCTTTCTAGCCTCACGTGATTAATGGACATCCCCTTACTGCCACGGAACCCTTCATGGGCGAGTCCGACACGCACTTGGCCGGTTTTATGTAACTTATGGGCCTCAGGAAGGGGGTTATGGGGGAAGTGGATATTTTATGTTTTGTTTGCAAGCTTGTCCCTAACCGCGTCATCACCTCGGCCGATATTTAGACTCCTTCGAAATTTAAACTCCGAAAAGATTTCTTCACAACGTGTTCCCACACCGCCGAGCTAGTGGTAGTAATGACTAGTATAGTGACCTGTCCGCAATGGGCGCACACGAAGGGCCGCTCTCCGGTGTGGCAGCGGATGTGGGAGACCAGATCTTGGCGCTGTACGAACGCCTTCTCACAGTACGAGCACTGGTACGGCTTCTCGCCCTGTGTGCGTACGCCGGTGGCTCTTCAGCGTGCCTGGAAACAGACCAATCATCATCATCATCATTTCAGCCAATAGACGTCCACAGCTAGACATAGGCCTCCCCCAATGTTCTCCACACAGATCGGTCCTGTGCCGCCCGCATCTATTTGATTCCCGCGATCTTCACCAGATCGTCGGTCCACCTTGTGGGGGGCGCCACGGCTGCGACTTCCTGTACGTGGCTTCCACTCGAGGACCTTTCCGTCCCAACGGCCGTCTGTTCTCCTCGCCCATTGCCACTTGAGGCATGCAATCCTTTGGGCTATGTCTGTGACCTTAGTTCTCCTGCAGATCTCATCATTTCTGATAAGATCACGCAGGGAGACTCCGAGCATAGCCCTCTCCATTGCTCTCTGGAGTTGATCTAGTGGTTCAAGAAAAGGTCCTGTTGGTCTAGTGGTTTAAGTAAACGACCTGTTGGTCTAGTCGTTTAAGTACCGGGCCGTGATCTCGGGGTCCTGGGTTCGATTACTGGGTCGAGCAAAAAGTGTGTTTCGAATTTTTCGAACATAGCTCGGGTTTGAGATCACCAATCTGAGAGTGAGAAATGAGAATTTGACTGACCGGATGGCGCAATTGGTGGTGACCCTGCTCTTGCGCCAAAGGTCGTGGGTTCGATTCCCCACCCTGGACAAACATTCGTGCGATGAACACTTGTGTTTGTTCGGTGTCTGGGTATAATATATGTATTTAAGTATATATTTGTGTTCCTCTGTTGTCTGATATCTGTAACACAAGTGCTTAAGCTACTTAGTACTGAATCAGGTCAACGTATGAGATGTTGTGAGAATTATTATTATAATCCGCATTTGGCAAGCGTGGTGATTAAGCCTAATCTCATCGTAGTAGAGATGACTTGATTTCTATGATGGAGGCCTTTGCCCTGCAGTGGGACAGTTATAGGCTGATACTTTTTTTTATTATAAAAAAAATCTGTTTACCGGAGACAGCAAACTTCATAGGACACAGGTCGCATGCGTAGGGCCGCTCGCCGGTGTGCGTGCGCTTGTGTTTGCGCAGGGATGACGACGTCGTGAACCCGTTCCCGCACTCGTCGCACACGAACGGATGCGCGCCCGAGTGCTTGCGCGTGTGCGCGTCCAGTTCGCCCTTTGATACGAACCTGGAAACGGAAATTTGAAAATACAATCATCATCATCATCATCATCAGCCCATTTAAGTCCCCACTGCTGGGGCACGGGCCTCCCTCAATCACATGAGGGGTAATTGCCATACTCACCACGCTTGGCAGACGGGTTGGCGAGGGTTTTGATATAAATGCAGAGTTTTCCTTCTCTGGGTGCTGATGATCATGCCAGCAGCTTTACCTTAGTCGCCTTTTACGACACCTCGGTAAGAGTGAGGGTGGCCTATTCTACTCTGCCGGGGACCACACGGCTAAATATCCGGTTTAGATGATAACAATTTAAATCAATTGACGTCGCTAGTGTGCCCTAGCCGTCACCTTAATATACTTATTGATATACATAAAATCTAATAAACAGTCTGACTTGTGATGTTATCATGGAAGTAAATAAAGCGACACCTCGGTAAGAGTGAGGGTGGGAAAATATAATGAATAGGCAATATTTATCAGTACAAAAACTTATTCCACCTTATTATAAATCGCGATCTGAAGTTATTACCGTACGAAAGCTTATGTCATCCCGTTCTAACACGCAATGTTAAAAAGGGCTGGCCTGAATTTTGATCCGGGACTATCCTTAATTCCCGATTTGTAACTAGGGGGATTAAGAATAAGAAAAAACGAAATATGAACAAAACATTATAATGTTGCGGGCAACAAGGCCTCAGCATGTGCTGCAACAACCGCTAGGCAGCCGCTGCAGTGCTGATTTTCAGACTGTAACTTAGAACCAAGGATATTGACAACCCGTTTGGAACAGTGGTAGTGAACGCTGCCTCTGGTGCAAGGGTTGCGGGGTTCGATCCCCGTACAGTGCAAACATTTGTGTACATGAACATATCTGTTTGTATTGGTCTGGGTGTTATCTATGTATTTATTTATTTATTTATTTATTTATTTATTTATAAACGGTAGACCAGGATTTACATTTCTTATGTATGTTTACATCAGTATGGTTACAGAGAAATCACTTATAGGTCTACACAGATAGAAATTAAGTAGAAGTATAACAGATATAAACTTAGAATATAAATGTGGATATTCAGCAAAACGAAACATTCCTAAACATCAATTCCAACTTAAAGCTAGTTTCATAAATCTTTATATTTTACTATGTATAATATATGTTTTACATATTTTGCGGTTCGAAGAACCGCTCGCTCAGAAGCCGTCTCACCGTTGGTATGCTGGTGTTGAAAAGGTCTAAGTCTAGTTCCTTACTAAGTTTGTTAAACTTATTGCACACACGCCATAAGTAGCTGTTCTGCCTATAGTTGGTTGTCGCCCTCGGAAGGGAAATTGGCGGGTTAAATCTTATAGGTATTATAAGTATGTATTTACAAAAGAAAAGTATTATATGTATATATTTGTAATCCCACTGTTGATTCTGGTATCCGTAACACAGGTGCTTGAGCTACCTATCTCGGAGTCAGATCAATGTATGTGATGTTGTGAAATATTTATTTATTTATTTATTTAAATAACTATAAAATTATGTAATAAAAAGTATTTAAAAATAAACTTAAAACAAATGCTCACAGAGAAATGTTACTTTATTGCACATAGATATACTTTATTGCACAAAATACTCAACTTTACAGAAATTTTGTGTAAAATATGTCTTATCGCTGAAGTATAGATGAGTTTTTTATGGATGTCTAAGATCATTTCTAAAATCTATGCAAATTGTAATGTAATGTAAACTGGGCTCTATCTCCTGCACCTAGACTCTCTTTCGGTTCTTTGTGCGTGATGGAAAAATCTATGCAAATTTGACTGACCGGATGGCGCAATTGGTAGTGACCCTACCTCTTACGCCAAAGGTCGTGGGTTCGATCCCCACCCTGGACAAACATTCGTGCGATTAACACTTGTGTTTGTTCGGTGTCTGGTTATAATATATGTATTTAAGTATATATTTGTTCCTCTGTTGTCTGATATCTGTAACACAAGTGCTTAAGCTACTTAGTACGGAATCAGGTCAACCTACGAGATGTTGTGAGAATTATTATTATTATTATTAAATTGTAATGTAATGTAAACTGGGCTCTATCTCCTGCACCTAGACTCTCTTTCGGTTCTTTGTGCATGATGGAAAAATCTATGCAAATAAATGCTTTGAATCTTTGAAATATCTAACTAAAAATAATTTATAGTACCTACTTAATGTAAAATTCAATTTAAATTTAATTGAATAATGTATAATATTAATATTATTTGTGTTTTACTTAAATATTACACGCCAAATATTGGCAAAACATGTTGAAACTCTAAATCTGTACCAATGCTCTGGAACAAAATTCTCGTGCTCTGAAAAACTGTGTTTTGGTGATATATGTCATATGAAAATAAATATCACGAGCACGAGAATTGGGCTCCTGTTATGTTCTTACACATGTTTTTGTAAATAATTATCTTTACCCATCACATTCAGATAGTTATATTCAGAGTATTAATTTAGATAGTCTAGATCTGGAGGAGGCCTAAACCTCTTAGTAAGAGGGTTCTAAACATGTATACTTTACTTTTAAATAACTACTTAATAATAATATAAATTTAGAAATAAAGCCTTTTTTATTTTTTATTAATTTAGACAGACAGACGCAATCTACAGATAAAGTACCTACATCGAATGACTGGTATAGAATGCCTCTGAGCATTAAGTTCGCCTATTGTATCATTTTGTGCAATAAAGTTTTAAATAAATCAATACTGAAAAATGAAACTTGGTTTGACCTTAGTGGCTATAGTGCATGCATATACAATTTATGCTATATGAAATAGATTTGTCATTCCTACATCAATTTAACTGGTCTAGTGGTTTAAGTACGGGGCCGAGATCTCGGGGTCAGCAAAAAGTATGTTTCGATATTTTCGGAGATAGCTTGGGTTTGTGATTACCAATCTGCATTAGACAAGCACGGTGATTAAGCCTAATCCCATCTTGTAGTTATGACTTGATTTCTATGATGGAGGCCTTTGCCCTGCAGTGGGACAGTAGGTATATAGGCTGAAACTAAGCAAGTATCTGATACTAACAGAATGTTTTTAATATAAATTTCATTATCAATGTAGGTAAACTTATAATTAATTTGACATTGATGACAAGATGAGGCTGTTTTAAAGATACAATACATATTTTTTATCACTAATGATGAAAATGCATCTTACCTCCTCTCACATTCATTGCACTTAAATGGTTTCAGCCCTAAATGTCTTCTCATATGCTGTCCCAAGTTCGTCTTCTGCGTGAACCCTCTCCCACACACCGAGCACAGGAACGGTCGCTCACCCGTGTGCGTCCTCATGTGATCTGTCAACGTCGACATCATCGTGAACGACTTACTACAATGCTTGCAACTATGTTTTTTCTCGATCTTATCCGTTTGTTCCATCTCATTCTGCTCTTCTATCGGGTATATCTGCAAAAGCTTAATACCTTTCTTCGAATTATGCTCAGATGCTATATGATTATCTAAATGAGCTTGATACTTAAACTCTCTCTTACAAGTGCTACACGTATATTTCACATTGTCTCTTTCTTCGTGATTCTTCAAATGCGTTACGAGGGACGATTTCTTTTTAAACTTCCTCGTACATAATGAACATTGATAGTATTCAGGAGTTTCAGTTTTCGCTTTAGTGTGCATTCGAGAGTGGATTTTGAACAATTTCATCGATTTGAAAACTAAATCGCATGGTTCGCATTTTACAGGCATAATTAAAGCATGGTTAGAATTTTCTTCTTTCTTTTTTACGGTCAATTTGCCTTTTTTTCTGCATGTTTTGTTATCTAAATGCGTTTGGAGACTGGTCTTCTTTTTAAATTTTCTTTTACAATGTGTACACGACAATAACTGCCGATTTGCAGTGCTATGTATACGCGCATGCACTTTGAAAGCTTTAGTATTCTTGAAAACTACATCACACCGTTCGCATTTAACTGGTATAGACAGCAGATCATTATTCGTCGACTTGTTACAGTTTTTGCTGTTCAAATGTGTTTGGTATTCATTTGAATCTGAGAAAGTCTTCCCACAAGCACAGGAGAAGGATTCTTTACCATCAAATGTGTTGGAATCGTCGTCAAATGAATCCAGACCATCTGAAAAGTCATCATTAAATTCTTCTTTTATATCATTTTTTTCTCCGACTTTTAACTCCTTTTTGAGGTCTACAGAATCAACATTTGTATCTTCTTTGATAGATTTAACAATCTCCGCTGAATTTACTTCAAAATAATGTTCAATCTCTTCTTTGCCTAATTTAGATTGGTGTTCCACCTTTACATCGTAAGTTGCTGCAAATTCTCGCACATTTAAAATGTCTTGTAAAACTTTATCAGATTCGTAGCAGCGGCGTTTAAACTCATCCAATTTACACAATAACACTTCACAATCACCGCAAACTTGGTTTGGAAACCGGGTTCCAACAGAAACAGTGTCGTTTAAAACAAAAAGCAATAACTCTTTCAGCGATTTCCCGTCAACCATTTTGGTTGATAAAGACACCATACGAGTGGATTCTAGCAAACAAGTCCGACAGATTTTGTTTAAATTAGCAGTTGATGGTGGCTCCATGGTTTAAAAACACAGATTTCTGATATTTTAGCGGAAAATAAACAATTTGTGAAATTATACGCTCGAACAATACACACAATCATTTGACAGACTGACACGCTAGTGACGTACCTATTCGGCGTGTCAAAAAAAATATTGATTTAGGCTTCGAAATCTAACAGTTATTCGACTTCAAATCGAAATCAACTCCATCGTCATTATCTCACTCAGCGTGTCATTCCCGGATGTATCCAAAGTAGAGATCAGTTTATGCTGAAATAAGACCTAACCTTGGATAGTTTTATATCGACAATCAAACTTAGCCACAAATCAGGGAAAAGGGAGGCTGACTCCTGCAACTACATATATCATAGAAGTCCCAGCCAAAAGATTATTCATCAACTGGACGTCGTGCCCTTTACGGGACTTCACACTGGTCGACAGGTGTTTTAAATGTCAGCAGTACGGCCACGCCTCAAAGACATGCAAAGCGCAGACTGATACCTGTCTGTGGCCACTGTGGATCGATCATTAGGCCATACAATAAAATAATGTCCCACAAAAGCTGGTCCCGCAGTTTGTGCATCCTGCACGTTATATAAGAAGCCGAATAAACACCAAACAGGTGATTTTGTGCGTCATGCGAAAATAATAGCAGAACAAGGTATATCAATACTATCGATTATGAAGGCGCCTGAAAGCGCCGTAATCACCCATATCTTAGCTCTTAGTTTTATTCTATATTTACTTACTTTATCTTATATGGTTCTTTTTCTATTTTATATGGTTGATAGTATACTTCCCTCACCGACCACAAATCCATCCTTCTAGCCCTAGACATAAAATTACCTTAATCTAAGTAACTAGTCCTATTGTCTAAATTGTTGTTTTTATATTTAACTAGATTTTAATTAGTTTACCAATTAAATTAAGATTGCTCTAAGTACCTGTAATACAAGATTATTCTAGTACAGGTAATAATAAGTCTATAAGAGTCTTTAAAATAAACTCTAATATGATTAAACAAGTTTTTTTTAAATTTATTATATTCGTTTTGACGAATGGAAGATCATACTTTAACAAAACATGTTTTGCTAAGCTTCGTTTTCTCGGAATTATTTAAAACAAAATGTTTTAAATTCTGTAGATTGATTGCTTGTGACAAAGATCGGTAATCCAGATTCGATTTAAAATAATGTTCAAAAGTTTTACATCCCTAGTTGTTCTTTTTTGACAACGATGTTTTTTAATAATAGCCTTGCACACATGTGATTTGGCCATAGCAATTTATTATTTATGAGATTCACAAGTGCGTTTCCAACCTGTACACGCAGCTTCCGGTTTTGTAAGGCCGTGGTACAGGTAACTCCGGTCATGACCCATTCATGCCAAAGCGTGGCTGTCCCACGCTCGAAGATACACGATTCTGAAGTAGTATGCCGGATTAAGCCAGCACGGGTCCAGTAGCACAATCTTTCTTGGGCTTTTGGTTTTCTTCAGATTAAGCTGTGAGTACGAGTACGGTATCCAACCGCACACGGTTTCTATAATACGGAATACGGTACGTATTCTACACTGCCGGGGACCAGAATAGGCCACCCTCTCGCCAACCCGTCTGTCGAGCGTGGTGAGTATGGCAATCACCGATTCAGTAAGCGATTACCGCCACCCACGGACATCCACAAAACCAGTGGTCACAAAAGCGCTTCCAACCTTTAAAATTACCCTTCTCCCGGATTATGCTTCCGGTACCTTCACTCTGCCTTTGTTTTTTAAGAAATTAAGAAAAAAAAATAGAATGAATAAAACACATCGGAACAGAAAATAAATTCTTTATTAATGTCAATAATATCCAATTTAATCAGATTAACTTAACTTTTGTTCCGAAAACAATATAATTGTATTAAACGTATTGAAGAGCAACCAGAGGTAAAATTATTGGTACTGAGATCGCAAAATACATCACATTTAATGTCACTATTTAAAATATTGTTTCTCTAATGTTGAAAGCTCTACGAATTTAACATTTAAAAAACCACACGCAGCGTTTATTGCGGGATTCTTGCGTCTGGGTGTGCAGGGAGATGACCTCAGATAACGTCCAGCTATACTTTGATTTTAAATTATGTGGACTGACCTAAATTGACAGATGTAAATGTGTCAATCCCCTTTTGACTGTTGCAAAATGTCAAAATGTATTGGAATTTGACATTAGCCTATGTCAGTTTAGACCAGAGTAAACTACTCATAGTACGAAAATGGCCTATTTTGAGACTAGGTGTGAATTTTCAGGCGAATTATTTTAATTCATTTTGGTAGGATACATTTTTTTATTCAATACAAATCCCTTATTAAAAATCAATCAACATCTAACAAATTGTAAAAAACACACAAGTGTAACCTAACCTAACAGGTTACACTTGTGTGTTTTTTACAATTTGTCATATGTTGATTGATTTTGAAAAAAAAAACTTGCATGTGGTTTGGTTAAAATGTTAAAACAGCTGATAAAATATTGAACAGTTGCCATATTTGAAGTTCTTACACCACCGAGTTGCCAAGCCATTTTGTTTAAAACATAGATTATACCAAACCTGGCAACCCAATTTACAGCGTGTTAAAAAAAAGAAGGTGTAAGATGCCTTCATATAAAAATGCATTGATTTATATATTTAACAGATATACCCTTCACTATTTGACAATATAAATCTGTCCTTGTTATTCTCTAGTTATTTAAATCTTCTACCTCTATTTTGCTACTTACTTATACAGGATTATAATAAAAACTGTATATTCAGATTTTCGTTTATGTGAAATAAATTGATAGATGACAATTTCAAGTTTCCATACATTTGAGCTCTTTTCACAAATTCAAAATTATGGGAACTTGCTTTTGACATCTGTCAGTTTAGTCCACTTAATAAAAATCTGGTTTTAGTTTTTATTTTAACTCTATATTAATTGGTATATCTATTAGATATAAAAATCAACGTAAAAATGATTCTAAAACATTATTATATTTTATAATATCTACTTATCTATTTTATATACAATACACTGTGTGCTTGAGGTATATTTTTATATATTTTTTGTACTGCGATTTTGTTCTGTCTACGATTATTCATAAAATCTAATAATATCATATAAATCGAATTGATTTTCCGTCTACTTTTACGTACATTTTACGTATCTTCTATACTCTTATATATGTAATAACTATAATATTTTTTTTATTATAATTACATTAACAATGGTTTTCGTTATTGGCACATCACTGACTCAAAATATGCAGTTGTATGAAGCAATATTTATTATAATATATATACTGTAAAATAATACTTTCTTTTACACTTCACGCGCCCATAATATTAGCCAATAAATAACACGTCTTCTCCTTACATCGGTTTGATATCGACT
The DNA here is from genome assembly GCA_019059595.1 of Marasmia exigua. Classification (NCBI taxonomy): domain Eukaryota; kingdom Metazoa; phylum Arthropoda; class Insecta; order Lepidoptera; family Crambidae; genus Marasmia; species Marasmia exigua. The sequence continues at coordinate 16,905 of JADPWL010003256.1, forward strand.
GACGAAAAAAGGGCCTTTGATTTTGATTGGAATCTAAAATGTGGTATACTCAGTTTTAACGGTGACACATATATATTTGAATCTTTTTAATTTGTGATGCTGGAGGAGGATGCTCGGAATCTATTGGTGATGAGCATCGGACTAATGAATCCATATGACGGAGGAGCTTTGAGTTCTTTGGTCATATTGCCAGAAAAAGAGATGACAACATGGAGAAGCTACTTCTGACGGGAAAGATGAGCGGAAGAAGGCCTAGAGGCAGAAGCCGATGCGCTGGTCCGATCAAATCAGCTCAACCTTGAACACCACAGTCTGTGATGCGATCCACGCGGCCGAGGATAGAGTGAGCTGGCGGAAGATAGTCCGGGAGGAAATTACTCATAGAGACCACGACCCTCAGCACTGAGCACAAATGACGCAAGGAGGAGAATTTGGGACCAAGATGTCAATTGAAAGATGTTGAGATATTTCGACTCATTTTGACATTTTGAGTGAAAAAAATCGAGTTACTGCAATCAAAAGCACCAGAACGGTCCATGTATGCGTTAAGAACATTTATATCAACGGATATATAAATCAAACGCAAATAAACCTAAAAATGAATAAAAAATATTTTTGTAAGACGTTGATGCTTTAGTTTAGGTTTAACTCATAGAGTAAATAACACTTAACTGGTTTAGCTTTAAAAATCAAAGCCAAGATATAAAAAATGCATAGCAGTAAAACATTTTTGACATTTGAGAATATCAGTAACATTTTAAAAATGTATTTGATTATTAAACATCCTAAATATAGCGAAATGAAAATGTACAAAGTTTTTTTTTTCATACTTCCAGTAAGTAAGCAAAATTATAATTCTTATAGTGGAATTAAAACCGGGATTAGACATTTAATGACCATGCATGATGTACTGCTTCATACAACTGTCATATACTCTACGACTAGTTTTGATAGCTCTTCGCTACTCATGACACGACCTGTCAAAGTACATTGACCCCAAAAACGGGATTTCTTAAGCTTAAGTCCCATGGACACTAAGTACTAAAAGTTAAAAGAAAAAAATAACAATATGTCATAATATCGTCGTACGTGTATTACGCCAAAAATATAAAAAAAATATGTCATTCTATTTAATAAGCGCTTTTATTATTATTTTATTTAAAACATACAGGGTGTCAATTTTATATGTCAGAATATTAAAGAGTATTTTCAGTTCTATTTATAAAATATGGCGTAATTTACGTTTTGGCAGTTTTATTTTTAATTATCTCTCAGCTGCCTTAAAAAATCCGTAACACTATAATACCGTAGAAAATACAAAATTCGCCACAGAATTATTAAAAATTTTAGCTTATTTGTTATTAAGTAAGCTAATACTAAAAAATAACATAAAAAAATAATAAACTATGCCGAAAATAACTTTCAAAAAAATAAAATAAAGTACTTTTATTTTCACTGGTACAAAAAAGTTCGCAATACTTTTAAAAATGTTCTTATTCAGAACTATCTTGCACCAATTTATTATAATCCTTATTTAAGCCCGTATTACTGTCATGATTTAATAATATACAATGCGACTTTGTCGGCGATGAACTTGATATAAATAAATAGAAACTTCACTGATTATAATTAAAGTGAAATCTTTTGAAAAACTCAACAGTTCTTCGGAATACATTTTAACGTTTCATAACGTAGCCATAATTCTGTTTATTTATGTCTAATTTTGAGGGCTTAAGCAAACAGGTAACTAGAATTTTAATACAACATTTTGTCAATCATTTATACATTAGGATAATCTCTTTTGACCAGCAAATTCCTTTCCACGGGTATATTTGTTTATGCTTAGCATGCAAAAATATTATGACTGATATTAGTAATATATAGCAACATAATATGTTATTTTATCTCTAGTTACCCCTTCTTAAAAAAATAAAGCAAAATCTATTTGCAATAAAAAAATATTTTTTGTCTAATATAAAGAACTTTCATCAATACAATATTATTATGCTTGCAAAAAAAAACATATTATAAATAACGGTTTCCACAAATAAAATTAGATTTTAAATAAAATATCGTATCGTTTATTATGTGGCAATATTTTCCAATGTTAATTTCTGCTATCGTCGAATCAAGTTAATATAATAAATAGTTTTTTTTTTGCGGAAACCGTAATCTAGACAGCATATAAATTCTTCACGGATATAACTAGATCCGATGGCACGAGAAAACTAGAAAGTTTACATTTTAGTCAAAGTAAGTTCATTATTTACAGTCGAATTATTAATAAGACGATTTAAACTGACAGATGTTAATGTGTCATTCCCATACATTTGCAAAATGACAAAAAGTACGGGGACTTGACATTTAGTTCTGTCAGTTTACTTGGTCTAATTAATAATCTTAGACTTCAGAACTCTTTTGAACCTCAGGGTTGCCAATTCTTTCACTTCACATTTGTTTTATTTTTTAGGGTGTATAACATCTATGATGATAAAGATGTGTGCCCTTTGTAAGAAAATTTGGCGCAACGCTTTTTTAGTATTTTATTTATTATTGTAATTCTAAAAATAATCTGAAAAAGTTTTGAAAAATATTTAAACAATACACTTTTAAATGGAATTTCAATCAAATTAAAAAAATCTTCTAAACCATAAAAAAGGACCGAAACATAATATGTACTTATTAAAATTTCTACCAATGGAATTAAAAATACAAAAATACCTACAATCGATAGAAATAATACATAATTATATCACAGAACATTTGGCAACCCATACTTATTGGGAGTGTCAACTATTTGACAGTGACAGCTGTCAAATGTTTTAATTTTTACCGCTAGTAACAAATTGCTTGTGTTATTGGCGCCACTGTCACTACAGTCCCTAAAGTGATACATTGTAAAATAGGATGCCCCCATGGCCAATCTTTCCTTGGTCATATTTGACCAACGAAATAGTTCTATCTCATATTCAAAGTTTCTCTCTTTAATGAGTTTTACTTACAAAATGGTGGGGACCCCTCTGGGCAATTCTTCTTCAATTTTTAAATCATAAATTATCTGAAGCATCACGGAAAATAAACCAAAAATATTCCTTTTGATTGTATTAGAATTTTGCGTTAAATTATTATTAGTTAATTATTTAGAATTTGTTGTTCACGATGATTAAGAGATAGAAGTTTTTGAGACTTTGGGTTTGAATTAATGCAAAATCGAAGAAGTGCCCACAGGCTATAACAAAAACAGATGTTAATTCGAATCACTTTCGCGCCAAAACTTACAAAAATTTTATTGTCATATTTACCTTTTTACTTTCTTTACTTGGCGCTGGCCTTTTCAAGAAAGTCCATTTTCAACCTTAACTCGATGAGAAAGAGTTGTTTTTGCAATGAGAATATTTCTTCTTTCTGTCTCAGTTCCATGTTCAGGATTTTCATTTTCGCTTCGTGCTCCCATATGGCGTGTTGTCTTTTTGCTGTAAAATTACAAGTAAATTTAATCTAAAATGGATACATGATAATAATAGATAGATAGATAGATATTCTTTATTGCACAAAAATAAAATACAAGCATGATACAACAGCAACAGACAGTACAATAAGGCGGTCTTATCGCTTGTAGCGATTTCTTCCAGACAACCTTTGGATAGAGGAAAGAAATATCGTATTCGTAATAATAAGGGAATGCAGTGCAAAGTAGTTTAACAAATGAAATTCAGAATGGCAGAATTATACATTATTTTAATAATTCTCACAACATCTTCATACATTGACCTGATTCCGCACTAAGTAGCTAAGCACTTGTGTTACAGATATCAGACAACAGAGGAACACAAATATATACTTAAATACATATATTACACCCAGACACTGAACAAACGCAAGTGTTTATCGCACGAATGTTTGTCCAGGCTTTTATCTTAACTTTATTAGTAAGTATAACATACATAAGTGAACAAAATGTCATTGAAGTGAATAAAAGTGTCATGAAAGGTGAATAAAATGACATTCATTAACAGTAGTACATTATACTCGAAACTGGAATTCAAGACCAAAAGAACTACGACATATATGTCAGTGTCAAATCTATCAATGTCATATATGTCATTGTCAAATCAAGCTTTTCAGGTTTTTTCAACCTTTTTGTTATATGCTTATTTTCTTAGTATAGGCTAGCACAATTCATGATAAGGATTCTCTCAAAAAATAGAAACTTAATTACATCTTCATCTTCACCATCACTAATGTTAAATCTCTGACTACGGAATCTGAGTCGGTCACTTGTAGAATAAAGTTTTCCACCACTCCAGTAATTAATTCGTCCAGTTTTGCACAAGTTTTAGATTTAAAGCGTTATTAGGCGAAATAAATGGTAAGGAAAATTGTCAAGTGATATTTTGACAAAGTGGGTAGTCAACAGTCGAAGTCAGTCAAAGTCTCAGTCACTCAATAAAACGGGCGCGTTATCGACCTACGGATTCAGCCGAGACTACTCCAGATTTTAAGACTCTCTTAGGTCCTAGCAAGTTGTTCACGGGAGAACTCACTCAACACACAATAGCATTGTTTAAAACGATTAAAATTCAAAGATTCCTATATTAATATCTCTTTGCGGCACCTCACTGCACGAAACAACAACATGTAAGGTCAAATGTGGTACCAAATGTTATTAACACCTGAAGTGACACAAGCTCAATACCAGCTTTTCTACCAAATATTACAGATGATTAAGTTCTTATTAAAGTCATCATCATCATCATCATCAGCAACCCACACTCGTCCACTGCTGGACATAGGTCTCCCCTAATGCACGCCACTGCTCCCGATTTTCGGCCACTCTCATCCAGCCCACACCAGCCAGCCTTCGAATGTCATCATCCCATCTTGTCGCAGGGCGTCCTACACTACGCTTACCGAGTCGCGGTCTCCACTCAAGGACTTTACGGCTTTATTTACTTACTTTAAACTTATTTACTTACTTTACTAAAGTGTCTTGTGTTTATCTAAATATAAGTCAATAAAATTACTTCTTTATAGAATTAAAATTACCAATAAACAAATTATGTCATTCGTTGAGTTCGAACTTTAAGGTGACAGGTAGGGCACACTAGCGACGCCTGATTTTAATTGTTAGCAACTAAACCGGACATCTATTCAACAATTTCGAAGCTGCGGCCTGTCGGAAAACACTTATACTATTTATTTAAAACTTATACTTAACTTTTGGGTTTGCTTTTGTACTCGAAATCTGAATTACCGCCCAAAAACGGCCACTTATGGCATCAAAAAGGTAGTGCACAATAATTAAATAAATAGTAAATTAAAATGTGGGAGAGCCACGCTAAGGCATGAATGGGCCGGCTCGACCGGAGTGATACCACTGCCTCACAGAAGACCGGCGTGAAGCAGCGCCTGCGCTGTGTTCCCCGTGTGAGTGAGGTTACCGGCGGCCCAATGGGGGGGAAGGGGAAAAGGTTGGCAGCGCACTTGTGACTCCACTGGTGTTGCGGGTGTCCATGGGCGGCGGAATTGCTTACCATCAAGTGAACCGTCTGCTCGTCTGCCACCTCTCATATACAAAAAAAAAGTATAAACGTTTGCTTAGAGACTTCCGCTCTGAAATCGTTTAAAATAGATCCGGTTTAGTAGCTAACAATTTAAATCGATTGGTGTCGCTAGTTAGGGCTTCCCTGTCGCCATAAATGGTCATCGTAAGTTAGTTCCTTGGTTGGTTATAAGGATATATTATAATTAGTTATTACTGCCTGTACCGTAAGCTGAAAATTGGCAAGAATGTTGGCAACACTATTACTAATGAACGAACTTACTTTAGTAAGTGACTTTTAACTTATTAAGAAAGTAATTTATCAGTTTAGTAAGTATATATCCATAGAATATATCACATAAAAAGTGACTTGTGACATTGTAAGTGACTAATCACTTTAGTAGGTGACTTGTAACTTATTAAGTAAGTGATTTATCAGTTTAGTAAGTATAAATCACATAAAAAGTGACTTGTGAAATTGTAAGCGACTTGTAACTTGTTACTTTAGTAAGTGACTAATCACTTTAGTAGGTGACTTGTAACTTATTAAGTAAGTGATTTAGTTTAGTAAGTATATATCACATAAAAAGTGACTTGTGACATTGTAAGTGACTTGTAACTTGTTACTTTAGTAACTGACTAATCACTTTAGTAGGTGACTTGTAACTTATTAAGCAAGTGATTTATCAGTTTAGTAAGTATATATCACATAAAAAGTGACTTGTGACATTGTAAGTGACTTGTAACTTGTTACTTTAGTAAGTGACTAATCACTTTAGTAGGTGACTTATAACTTATTAAGTAAGTGATTTATCACGTTTAGTAAGTATATATCACATAAAAATGTGACTTGTGACATTGTAAGTGACTTGTAACTTGTTACTTTAGTAAGTGACTAATCACTTTAGTAGGTGACTTGTAACTTATTAAGTAAGTGATTTATCACTTTAGTAAGTATATATCACATAAAAAGTGACTTGTGACATTGTAAGTGACTTGTAACTTGTTACTTTAGTAAGTGACTAATCACTCTAGTAGGTGACTTGTAACTTATTAAGTAAGTGATTTATCAGTTTAGTAAGCATATATCAGTGGAAACTTGTAATTGGCCCTCAATGTTTTTTTTCTGTGATTGTATCTCTAAATCTAGCTGTAAGTTTTCCAAAAACTTGTAAAATTAAATAAAAATAAAATTTCACATAAAAAGTGACTTGTGACATTGTAAGTGACTTGTAACTTGTTACTTTAGAAAGTGACTAATCACTTTAGTAAGTGACTTGTAACTTATTAAGTAAGTGACTTGTAACTTGTTACTTTAGTAAGTCACTTATCACTTTAGTACGTAACTTATCACTTCTTTACGTGCCTTATCTTTTTAGAAGTGCCTATTGTGCCAATTTTGAACTCACCTGTGAAGTACAACCGCTCTTCCTCCGTGGCAGTCCCGCAGTCCTGTTTAATCTGTTCGCTCTCGTGGCTCCGCTCGTGTCCATTCTTTCGCTTCTCCTCGTCCAGGTGGCTGAGGTTGAGTGGCGTGTTCGACAGTTCACTCAGCTTCTGGAAGAGGTTCTGTCGCACTCTGTCTTGTTCGAGCACCTGTAATAAATAAAAAAAATCTTACAGCATAAAAAAAAATCTTATCTACTAAACCGGATCTATTTTAAACAATTTCAGGGTTACAATCTATCGGCAAATAATTATACTATTTATTAAATAACCATGCACAAATGATGGGTCCGCTTTCGTTCCGTAAAAATTGATTCTCGCCAAAAGCGGCCACTTTTGGCATGAATAAATTTTTCGCGTTTGTGCACGGACCCAACATTCGTGCATGGTTATTTAATAAATAGTATAAGTGTTCGAAGAGAGGTTGCAACCCCGAAATAACTATAATGTATCAATACGGGGATTAACACGATATTTATTATGTGAAACAACATTGTCTACTCACATATTTGGCTAATAACTATAATGTATCAATACGTTACGTTTCGGCTACGTTACAGCAGCCGAAACGTCGAGCCAAATATGTGAGTACACAATGTTGTTTCACATAATAAATATCGCGTTAATCCCCATATTGATACATTATAGTTATAATGCAACGCGAAAATCTAAAAAACTATTTGACCCCGAAATAGTTTTAAATAGTTCCGGTTTAGTAGCTAAAAATTAAAATCGATTGATGTCGCTAGTGTTACTCGCCCTACTCGTTACTTTAATACTTTAATTAGAATCATCATCAGCCCATTTAAGTCCCCACTGCTGGGGCACGGGCCTCCCTCAATCACATGAGGGGTAATTGCCATACTCACCTCGCTTGGCAGACGGGTTGGCGAGGGTTTTGATATAAATGCAGAGTTTTCCTTCTCTGGGTGCTGATGATCATGCTAGCAGCTTTACCTTAGTCGCCTTTTACGACACCTCGGTAAGAGTGAGGGTGGCCTATTCTACTCTGCCGGGGACCACACGGCTTTAATTAGAATGACAGATGTCATTTGATCGTCTCGCGTCGGCGGTGGTGTTTTTTTTTGTTTCTCACCTGCAGCGCCGTAGGCATCGGCGGCAGGTGCGCGGGCGCGCGAGCGGGCGGCGACTGCGGGATGATGGTGACGTGCGGCTCGAGCACGTTCGGCATCGTGTCGTCGCTATCGTTCGTGCTGGAAAGTCGCCCGTTCGACATCTGGTGATACAATGGACAACATTTCATATTTTTAACATGTCCTTATTGTTTTTTTATATGAAAATAGACATAAAATGAACAGACCCATATTTTTTCTTTTTTCAAAATTTGGCCATTTTCATGCATAAAATAATTATTGAAATTCTTTATATTCTAAATAGACGTAAGCGCCAAATGACGTCATCGGACGGCTGAATAAATAAATAATAAATAAATATTTCACAACATCACATACATTGATCTGACTCCGAGTTAGGTAGCTCAAGCACCTGTGTTACGGATATCAGAATCAATAGTGGGATTACAAATATATACATATAATACTTTTCTTTTGTAAATGCATACATATAATACATAGCAAACACCCAGACCAATACAAACAAACATGTTCATACACACAAATGTTTGTACTGTGCGGCGATCGAACCCGCAAACCTTGTATCAGAGGCAGCGTTCACTACCACTGTTCTAATCGGGTCGTCGTTAATTATAATAATAATAATGTAGGATGGCCGAGTGTAGGATTGGTGATCGGTAGATGTTTAGCAAGGAACGTGTAAGAGATCGATATTTGAATTATAGAATGACGTGCGAGAGAGAGGGAGATGGGAGAGACGACGAATGGCGGACGACGTAAAGACGGTGTACAGATGGCGCTAAGATAGTTAATATAGAATTCTTAAATACAAATCCCTGGCTTTATTCGAAACCCCATCCCACAATTTTGGGATGGGGTTTGGTCGTTTAGTTTAGTTTACACCGGCCCCACGCACGCCTTCCAAAAGTCCGGGACATAATTGCCCGTGGTTATGGAACAACTGACAAACATAATAATAATAATTCTCACAACATCTCATACGTTGACCTGATTCCGTACTAAGTAGCTTAAGCACTTGTGTTACAGATATCAGACAACAGAGGAACACAAATATATACTTAAATACATATATGAATGAATATACTTTTATTGCACTTAAAATAAAGCATAAAAACTTAAAAACTAGATATTACAGGATGTGTACAACGAAGGCGGCCTTATCACTATGAGCGATCTCTTCCAGGCAACCTTTGGATAAAGGACACTTGATGAAGGTGTAGGCCACCCAGACACACCCAGATATATTACACCCAGACACCGAACAAACACAAGTGTTCATCGCACGAATGTTTGTCCAGGGTGGGGATCGAACCCACGACCTTTGGCGTAAGAGGCAGGGTCACTACCAATTGCGTCATCCGGTCAGTCCGTCGATTTAGATAATTTTAGGCAATAGGTAGGTACTTTGGCCCGTCATAAACCCTCTGTTGGTCTAGTAAATAACATGTTATTTCAGCGAGTAAACGTGTGTCATGAAAGTGAATAACATGTTATTTCAGCGAGTAAACGTGTGTCATGAAAGTGAATAACATGTTATTTCAGCGAGTAAACGTGTCATAAAAGTGAATAACATGTTATTAAAGCGAGTGAAAGTGTCATTAACGACATTTGAGTGAGTAAAAGTGTAACTAAAGTGAATGATGTAAGCGGCAATGGCGCCATTGTTTGTTTCAAAGACTATTGATACATTAACTATTGACTATTGATAAAGGTCGGGGGTTCGATCCCCACCCTGGACAAAGATTCGTGCGATGAACACTTGTGTTTGTTCGGTGTCTGGGTGTAATATATGTATTTAAGTATATATTTGTGTTCTTCTATTGTCTGATATCTGTAACACAAGTGCTTAAGCTTGACGACCCGTTTGGAACAGTGGTAGTGAACGCTGCCTTTGGTCCAAGGGTTGCGGGTTCGGTCCCCGCACAGTACTAACATTTGTGTGCATGAACATGTTTGTTTGTATTGGTCTGGGTGTTTCCTATATTATAAGTATGTATTTAAAAAAGAAAAGTATTATATTTGTAATCCCACTGTTGATTCTGATATCCGTAACACAGGTGCTTGAGCTACCTATCTCGGAGTCAGATCAATTTATGTGATGTTGTGAAATATTTATTTTATTAAAGCTACTTATTACGGAATCAGGGCAACGTATGAGATGTTGTGAGAATTAATTAATTATTAATTCCTAATCATATTCTACTCACATTCACAGGCAGGCAATCCTCGTCTTTGACGCTGTGGGCGCCCTCCGCGCTCGTGGCAGCTTCACCGTCCTCTTCTAATAACAGAATATGTTTTTTTTATGTGATAGGTGGCAGACGAGCAGACGGATCGCCTGATGATAAGCGATTGCCGCCGCTCATAATCATAATCCCCTAATACACATAATCCATCAAATCCACAAACCAATTGTACGGCAGGCATTAACCCCCCTGAATTACACTTGGTTTAGACCCGTGCATTTCAGTATACCAGTACCTTTTTAGATATTGAGTTAAAACTATGTTTAAAAAATATATATTTCAGGCAACAAAAGTAAAATTACAGGCCCATATTGATTAGCGCTCGTTTCGCCCGTGCGCGTGCGCCGCGCACATAAATAAATTTGCCACCTAGGTAACTTTTGCTACGGGGAACAGTAGGTGGTGTTTCGGTATACAAACTAAATAATGTGTCATAGTATGATCATACACAAGGAAGGTACGACGTCCGTCGACTTGCGAGACCATTCTTGGCGTCAAATGTAACTAACAGCTTCTGACTACCAACTTTGCAATACTAAATTATAATTAAGTATTACTGTTACTAAAGTATATTTAATTATTACTGTTTTAAATCATTTCTCATGTAAGTGACTGTACAGTTTTTAATGGGAAATAAATTATCTTTAAACCATAGTAAACAGAATACAAATGAAGTTGGTCAGTAACACAAAGAATACGGTATTTGACTATTTTTTTTTCATTTGTGTAATCAAAAGACCTCTCAATGATAGAAACATCGTTGAAAGAATTACTTGATTCTCATTTAAACTACCTGAGATATCACAACTTTAAAATCACATTATTTTGGGCAAACCCAAAACGCTCCATACAAATGGCTACTGAGATGTGACGTCACACGCAAGTATTTTGTATGCATTTCATTTGAATTTTGTATGGTAGCTATATCAAATGTTTCGTTTATGTCAATGGTTTCATTATAATAGTTGGTGTAAATTATATGGGTTATTCAATGGTATAATATTTTTTTTTAAATTTCATACTTTTAAAATGGACTTGCCCATGAATCTTTGAATGACCATAAAACCGGCTAGACGTTATATTTTTGATTGAGAATTTTTGCTATTGGCACATATTTACCTATTAATAAAATAAAATATTTATATTTTGTAAAATCTCGAGCTTAGTCAAGTACCCTATTACATTGTTATTAAGACAGGAGAACCCTCCCCGCCGCAACACCTTGCGCCTATCTTACAAGCGTTTGGAGACGAATCCCGTGCTCGTCAATAGGCATCCGCGACACCAGTGGAATCACAAGTGCGCTGCCAACTTTTAATTGTAATAATTAATATTATATGTAGCTTTGCCGTGTGGTCCCCGGTAGTGTAGAATAGACCACCCTCACTCTTACCGAGGTGTCGTAAAAGGCGACTAAGGTAAAGCTGCTGGCATGATCATCAGCACCGAGAGAAGGAAAACTCTGCTTTATATCAAAAACCTCGCCAACCCGTCTGCCAAGCGTGGTGAGTATGGCAATTACCGCTCATGTGATTGAGGGAGGCCCGTGCCCCAGCAGTGGGGACTTAAATGGGGTGACGATGACGATGATATGTAGCTTTAAGGCTGAATATTCAAGGCTAAAGTCCTTTTTTTTTTTAATGTTTATCTATAGGTTTTTTGCGTCGTCTACTGTTACTGTTTTCATACCTACTCCTTAGCTATTTATCTGCATGTTTGAAAGTCTAAATATCAATTTTATATACCTAGCTGTAAGTTTTCCTTAACTGTAAATTGCCCCGAATTGGGGCTTCGAGCTTCGGAACTCTCACTCACGCAGCGAAACAGCACAGTGCTGCTTCACGCCGGTTTTCTGTGAAGCCGTTGTATCACTCAGGTCAAGCGTGGGTCTCCCACGGTCAAAATTTAGTTTGCAGCTAGGTTTTTTTGTTTTTTTTTCACATAATCGCGGACAAACAAGCAGACGACTCAACTGATGGTAAGTGATTATCGCCGCCCATGGACATCTGCAACACATGGGACATCACAGATGCGTTGCCGGCTCTTAAGGGCATAAGCTCTTTTCTTGAAGATCACCAGGTCGCATCTGTTCATAAACACCATCGTTGGTAGCTGATTCCATAGTTTTACTACGCGCGGTAGGAAGTGGCGTGAGAAACGCACTGTGGTAGAATTAAATCCATCTAAGCGATGTCGGTGAAATTTGGAGTCCTGGTATCATGTACGATGGTTATTTGCGTCAGATATTGATTTAGGCTATGTCTGTGACCTTAGTTCTCCTGCGGATCTCATCATTTCTGACACGATCACGCAAAGAGACTCCGAGCATAGCCCTCTCCATTGCTCTCTGGGTGATTTTGAGCCTCCTAAATCGGCACATTGTAAGCGGCCACGTTTCGGTTCCGTATGTCATCACTGGCAACACACACGCATTAAAGACTTTTGTCTTGAGACACTGCGGTAGATGGGCCGAAAATCTGCTCCGTAGCTTCCCGAACGCTGCCCAGCCGAGTTGGATTCGTCGATCGATCTCTTTTTGGAAGTTGGATTTTCCGAGCTGGATTTTTTGTCCGAGGTAATTGTACTCGTCCAGAACTTCCAGTGTAGAGCTTCCAACCTGTACAAGAGTAGGTACGACATGAGGATTCGACATAATTTTCGTCTTGTCCATGATCATTTTCAGACCCACTTGTTGGGAGATTCTACTGAGGTCGTCGAGCATTGTGCCTAAATCTTCTAAGGTCTCAGCCATGACTACGATATCGTCTGCGAATCGAAGGTGCGTCATATACTCGCCATTTATATTGATACCAAGTCCATCTCAGTCCAGAAGTTTAAACACGTCCTCCAACAAAGTGGTGAACAGTTTCGGCGATATAACGTCGCCCTGGTCCTGAAGACGGACTGACACGGATTGCATGCCTCAAGTGGCAATGGGCAGGGCACATAGCGAGGAGAACAGACGGCCGTTGGGGCGGAAAGGTCCTCGAGTGGAGGCCGCGTACAGGAAGTCGCAGCCGTGGCAGGCCCCCTTACAAGGTAGACCGACGATCTGGTGAAGGTCGCGGGAATACATTGGATGCGGGCGGCACAGACCGATCTGTGTGGAAATCATTGGGGGAGGCCTATGTCCAGCTGTGGACGTCTATTGGCTGAAATGATGATGATTAATTTAGGTATATTTATTTATATTCCTTACCTTTGATGTCTAGAGGCAGTATGTTCTGCCAGAACATGCCGTCGAGCAGGCAGGGGGTCTCCGATTGCGCCTGCTGCAACGAGACACAACATTATTCTGTTACAGTAGAATTTTATTACCATTTATTATTTAACTAGTCGCCAGCAGCTCCACTAGTGTGAGATACGATTTTCCACTAAAGTGTGTGCGGGCGCGCGTGCGGCGCGGTCCGGTGTACGCTGTTCATTGCGTTGTCCGTTTATAGGATTAAAATTGACACCAAAAAATGGATTCGGCGGGTAGGGCTAAAAGAAGCCGCGTGGGCTGATGCAATTCAAAGGTTTTAAATTAGTGTCTAGTGGTTTTTAGTGTGCAAGTTAGGTGTTTATTTGTGCAGTGAAGTGCCGCAAAGTGATCCTAATAATAAGAATCGTTGGATTGTATCGTTTTTAACACTGCTATTGTGTGTCGAGTGCGTTGTCTCGTGACAACTTGCTTGGACCTAATAGAGTCTTAAAACCCGCGATTGCTTTTAGTGATATCCGCTGAATCTGTAGGTCGATAAAACGCAAAACACCGGCGTTTTATTGAGTGACTGTGACTTTGACTGACTTCGACTGTTGACTACCTACTTGTTCTCAATAAGTTACTTGACATTGGCGAATTATCTTCGGTTGTCCCGCTTAATAATGCCTAAAATCTAAAACATGATAATGGCAGGAGTAATTCTCAGTCGAGAAGTTGATTGCCACAAATAAAATAAGAAGACACCAAAAAATCAACTTCGTTTTCCATCAATATTTTTTTGTTCTAAGACTTGTTTTAATGATCTGAGTGCGTAGACGCCGGCTTCGTTACACCCTGTATGTTGTTCTGGCCTAATAGATATACGACTAAAATATATTATACATTCGAATCTGGTGGCTTAATTTAAAAACGTATACCTGTCGTATCCAAACAAAGAAGAAACACAGCGCGTGTGAAAGAGAGGGAAACTCCGATTTGGCCTTAAATTAGGACTTCTGGTCTCCGACTCGCTAGATCAACTTTCCGTACCTGAGTATCGTGCGCACGCATCTTGCATTTCTTCTTGTAGTTTTCGTACCACATCTTGACCTGCGCAGGAGTGCGCGGCCGCTCGCCGCCGCAGCGCTTGTTCACCTCCTCGCAGATCGTCGACCACACCAGCTGGAAACAAAAGGAAAAGGTCAGGGTCATTTCACGTAGTAGTTATTTTAACCTTAGTATTGAAAAATGAAGTTTAAAAACTAAAACCCGACTACCAAAAAAACACGCTCTAAAAAGTACGAAACCAGAAACTTGTCTGTGATGAAATTATTATGTTGTATCGCCGTGGTCGTATGCCACATTGATTTTATTGTATTACTAGCTGACCCGACAGACTTCATCCTGTCAAAAAAAATTGTAATGTGGCAACAAATATGAACTTTATATAATAGCAATAAAACTCAAATTGATTCTACGTTTTAGTTAGAAAACGTTTGTATGTGAAAAAGAAAAGGGCTGTTTTTAGGGTTTTCCCGACATATATTCGATTTTTTCTCGCCGTAAGAACTATCCTTGGACTTCAACGAACATTTTAAAAAAGAATTGGCCAAATTGGTCCAGGCGTTGTTGAGTTATGCGCTTACCAACACATTTTGCGATTCATTTTTATATTCTAAGATTATAATGAATCTGTTTTGCTACAGTAGGTGGCATACGACCACGGCGATACGGCATAATAATTTCAGCACAGACAATTTTCTTGTTTCGTACTTTTTAGAGCGTGTTTTTTTGGTAGTCGGGTTTAGTTTTTAAACTTTATTTTTATTTAACATTTTTTTAGATATGTAAATAAAATTACATATTTGAGATGTGCTAAAAAAGCTCTTTCATTTGATACCCCACATGGTACCATCAAGCAAATTTTTTTTTTTAATTCCCTACTCTAAGTCCCCTAGAGGGCGCTGTAGTCAATTCAACGTGACCTCATGTATCCTATAACTAGAAGACGATCAAGACGCTTCCAACGACACCTCATTTGTACAAATATGATAACTAGTTTAGAAGTTATGAGGGAACAGATGAACAACCATACATACATACATGACTGAAAATCATAACCCTCCTTTTTGCTTCGCCGTAGTCGGGTAAAAATAGTTCAGCGTTTTTCGTTAGATGGCGCTTATAAAAAGCAGATGTTATGTCTTCTCAGTAGAAATCAACATTCCGAACCAGCGGTAGATAAAAAAATGTGTACCTAGTTTGACATTCATAAGTGTTCTAAATTGAATAAAGATTTATCTATCTTTGTAAAAAGCAATTAAGGTGACGGGTAGGGCACACTAGCGACGCCATTCGATTTTAATTTTTAGCTACTAAACTGGATCTATTTTAAACAATTTCGGGGTTACAATCTCTCGGCAAAAACACCTATACTATTTATTTAATACTCATAGTTAACTGTTTGGTCTGCTTTTGCACTCGAATTTTGGATTACCGCCAAAAGTGGCCGCTTTTGGCGTGAATAAATTTTTCGCGTACAAAAACGGACCCAACATTTCGTCATCGTCAGCCCATTTAAGTCCCCACTGCTGGGGCACGGGCCTCCCTCAATCACATGAGGGGTAATTGCCATACTCACCACTCTTGGCAGACGGGTTGGCGAGGGTTTTGATGCAGAGTTTTTCTTCTCTGGGTGCTGATGATCATGCCAGCAGCTTTACCTTAGTCGCCTTTTACGACATCTCGGTAAGAGTGAGGGTGGCCTATTCTACTCTGCCGGGGACCACACGGCACCCAACATAAGTGTTTTTTGAGGGATTGTAACCCCGAAATGAGCTGAATGAATCACGGAGGATTCATTTGAAACATCGACTATCAGATATCTATCTGAGAGTCGATGTTCCAAATGTAGCGTTTCACTGTTCCGCATCTCTGGACTGATCCCTTTGAGTATGAGGGCTATAAGTTGAATAGGCCAACCTCACTCTCACCGAGGTGTCGTAAAAGGCGACTAAGGTAAAGCTGCTGGCATGATCATCAGCACCCAGAGAAGGAAAACTCTGCATTTATATCTAAACCCTCGCCAACCCGTCTGCCAAGCGTGGTGAGTATGGCAATTACCCCTCATGTGATTGAGGGAGGCCCGTGCCCCAGCAGTGGGGACTTAAATGGGCTGACGATATGTTGTGATGGTCAATAAATGTGTTATCTTTCTTTCTTTCATAAATTATAAATCAAATATGACACAACTGCCAGGAGTCTTTGCGTTGAGTAGGTAAAGTTTTAAATAAAGAATAACTTACATAATTGTAAAGTTGGCTTTGGTGGTCCATTTCCGATCAAAGTTAAGCGTCTACTGAGAAATGGTCGCTGAACAATATTACGTCAAAGAGAATTTAAATACAGACAGAAAACATTATTAAACGAGAAGAAACTCTTTTAATTAATCGTTTCCTTTTTTCTTTTTCATTGTAGCGTGTTATTTTTGACGACCCGTTTGGATCTGTGGTAGTGAACGCTGCATCTGTTGCAAGGGTTGTGAATTCGATCCCCACACAGTACAAACATTTGTGTGCATGACATGTCTGTTTGTATTGGTCGTGAGGCAAACGAGCAAAGTTGCCGGCCTTTTATGAAGGTATAGGCTCGTTTCTTGAAGACCTCATTCGGAAATACCGCTGCGGGAAGTTGATTCCACAATGACGATGTGTGTGGCAAAAAATGACGTGTAAAGCGTTTTCTATGTAATATAAGTGTGTATTTACAAAATAAAAGTATAAAAATGTATATATTTTTAATTCCGCTGTTTGTTCTTGCCTCATTCTATTTTGAGTGGTATGAAAGTTTGGCGATTAAAAAGAGTAACTGGCGAGTTTCTTGCCGGATCTTCACGACCAGAAACAATTTTCTGAGCCGGTGGTAGAATCGCATTATGTTTATTTACTTTTTTAGTATATTTTATGTATCAACATATATATGTATTAACATGTAAATAATACATAAGTAATTATAAATAGTTATAAATCATTCAAATGTATGACGATTTGAACAAGCCTATGCAAATCATCATCTCGATGGATGGCGGTCTAATACTGTGCGTTTCTCCCGGAACTTTCTACCAAGTAGCTCAGTTCTGTGGAACGGTTTGGACGGCTACGACTTAGGGACCTTCAAGAGAAGAGCGTACTCTTTTTTTAAAAAGGCCGGCAACAAATTAGCGATCTCTCTGATTTCGCGGATGTTCATGGGCGGCGTTGATTACTTTCCATCAGGTGACTCGCTTGCTCGTTTATCCGCCTCTAGCATAAAAAAAAAGAATTATTTGAGTTTGAGTAGTCGGGGTTTATTTTAAAACTTTTTTTTCCCTTCTGAAGTTTACTTAGGTATACCTACTCTTTGGCGAAGCTTACACGAGTACGTTTAATAGCAAGCTTAGCAAAGTATTATGTTACATCATATTGGTGTACATGTATTTCACATATTGTTTTTAAGATATGTACCTGTTATTTATTATTTGATAGAAATGGGGCAAGCCTTGCGTCTCATAGCCACTGTGACCAGTAGATGATCTGTCTGATGAAAAATATTTACAAAAGAGTGTAGTCTGTCTCGCTACTCATCGTGCCCATAATAGTAATAATAATAATATTTGAGAACATCACATACATTGATCCGACTCCGAGATAGGTAGTTGGCTTGAGCTAACTATCTCGGAGTCGGAGTCCGTAACACAGGTGCTTACCTGAATTACAAATATATACATATAATACTTTTCTTTTGTAAATACATTTTATTATTTTATAGAAATGGGGTGAGCCCTGCGTCTCTATTGTGGCAGCCCCAGAACCTATTACAGCACCTCATGTAGCTCCAGTTCCAGGTAACCCGAGAATGGAGCTGATGGGGGAGCTTTTGATCTCGTCTGCCGAGATCATGTGTGCTCCCAGGTGCCGGCTTCTGCAGCGGTGCAGCGCTATGCACTCGCCGAGGACGTGGATAATCGTTTCCTCGTCCTCGCGACAGAACCTGCAGATTTTGGTATCTGAAAGGCCCATGTTGTGCAGGTGCTTGTTTAATTTGCAGTGCCCTGTGAGGGTCCGAGTGCGTGCCTTAACATGTCCTCTGTTCAGTTTTATTATTTCTACAGTTCGTTTCTGGTCGAACACCTTGGATTGTTCTAGTCGAGGTAGTCTTTTCCAAAATTCAGTGCTTTGCTTATGCTCCCACTCTTTTAACTCGAACCTGACCATGCAGGCTGGAACGCCACTTATTGGTTCCGGTCCGAGTAGTGGGCTCTCTGCCCCGGCCTTTGCTAGCACGTCAGCGACTATTTTCATTGCACCAAAATTGTAGTAATTCAATTCAAAATATCTTGACCAGGAGAGCTACGCTTCGGCATGAATGGACAGGCTCGACCGGAGTGATACCACGGCGTCACAGAAAACTGGCGTGAAGCAGCACTGTTCTGTGTTTCTTTGTGTGAGTGGGTACTGGAGGCTCAATCCGGGGGAAAGGGGGGTTTAAAGGTTGGCAGTGCACTTGTGTCTAGATGTCCATGGTGACCGGATAGCGCAATTGGTAGTGACCCTGCCTCTTACGCCAAAGGTCGTTAGTTCGATCCCCACCCTGGGCAAACATATGTGCGATGAACACTTGTGTTTGTTCAGTGTCTGGGTGTAATATATGTGTTTAAGTATATATTTGTGTTCCTCTGTTGTGTGATATCTGTAACACAAGTGCTTACGCTACTTAGTACGGAATCAGGTCAATGTATATATGAGATCTGCGTCATCTGTGGATATAAACACCAGGCACAAATCGCGTCGTCCTAACACTTGCATTCCGGGTCTATAAGAACAACACCTCATATGGTTAGAATCATCATCATCATCATCATCATCAGCCTATCGCAGTCCACTGCTGGACGTAGGCCTCTCCAATTGTTCGCCACTGTGATCTATCTATGGCTTCTCGCTTCCAGCTCTTGCCAGCCATCCTGCGCAGATCTTCCCCCCACCTAGCCAGAGGGCGCCCTACATTACGTTTGCCAAGACGCGGTCTCCACTCCAGAACCCGTTTACCCCATCGGTTGTCGGTTCTGCGGCTAATATGGCCAGCCCACTGCCACTTAAGCTTGCTAATCCGGTGAGCAATGTCGATAACTTTGGTTCTCTGCCGGATCACCTCATTTCGGATTCGATCTCGGAGAGAGACTAGATGGTTAGAATATGCCGTAGTTATAATGAAGTGGCGAGTAGGGGGTTAGAAGGGAGTAGAAGGGACATAGATATTTTTAACGCAAATTTCGCTCAATATAAAAAATCTGTGACGAATTTCGTGAAAGCCCAGCATTCTTCTTTTCCTTAATTCCCACTCAGCGGTGATAGATTGTTAGTGTTTAAGAGTAATGTTATTGTTTGTTTTTAGGGTTCCGTACCTCAAAAGGAAAAAACGGAACCCTTATAGGATCACTTTGTTGTCCGTCCGTCCGTCTGTCAAGACCCTTTTTCTCAGGAACGCGTGGAGGTATGATGCTGACATTTATATCAATTACTCAGGTCTACTGTCCCTTGAAGCTGTGAAAAAATCAAACTTCTAAGCCAACGCAATCAAAAGATACAGCCGTTTATGCCGCAAATTTTCGACACTTGCAAGGGAATCAAAACCTACAGGGTGCTTCCCGTGAACTCAGAATCTTGAAATTTGGTACGAAGCAACGTCTTATAGCATAGATAAAGGAAAAATTACGAAAACCATAAAAATTTTTTTTTAATAATTTTAAACTTACTACCCATTTCCTCATAAACGCGTAGAGGTATTAAATTGAAATTCATACCAAATACTCAAGTCTATAATACCTTTAACCTGTAACAAAATCAAACTTCTATGTCAACGCAATCAAAAGAAACAGCAATTTAAGCTGCATATTTTGAAACTCGGAAGTACTCGCAAGGGAATCAAAACCTAAAGGGTACTTCCAGTAGACCTAGAATCTTGAAATTTGGTATGAAGCAACGTTTTATAGCACACATAAAGGAAAAATTCCGAAAACCTTAAATTTTTAGTTACATTACAAAATATATATTTTTTAATAAATATAAACTTATTACTTTCTTCCTCATGAACGCGTAGAGCTATCAAGTTGAAATTCATATCAAATACTTAGATCTAATTGCCCTTGCAGGTTTGTACGGAACCCTCGGTGCGCGAGTCCGACTCGCACTTGGCCGGTTTTTGATGTTTTAAGCGTGCTATGTAAACTTTTTTTTGGATTATTGTCTAGTTTATGTTATTTGTGTCATGTTTGCTGTTTTGTAGCGATAATAATTTAGTTATTTATTTAGTTCACCAACGATTGTTACATTTAATACATACATAAAAAACATTCCAACTGACATGGTATAATGTACAATCACTTATAGGTAAACAAAACATACAAATGCAGAAAATAGACTTAACGCTACTTAGGTTACTTAATTAAAAATTAAATTCAAAATTCAAAATAGTTTATTGCAAGTCACATTACATCAAGATGTTACAAATAGATAAATTGATAAAAGTAAACATGTGACGCCCTGTAAGGGCATAGCAAACTTAGAATCTAATCGTTATTACTTACTACATAATATTTTTACATCAACAATTTTTATATTTATAATTAAGTAACGTGTTGTGGTGAGGAGAAAATGAAGCATTTCAATTGTTTTTGTCGCTAAAGAATTCTTGTAAATTATAGTACGATTTACTTAATAAGAATATTTTTAGACTCTTAGTGAACGCTGCAAGGCTTACTGAGTTTTTGATATAATTAATGCTACTTATGCTATTAAAAAAATAATAAAAGAGAGGTACGCGAATAGAACCGCACGGGTCAAACAGACCCTAGCAATTCCTTTGCTCTCCACTTGAATCGGGCTAGTGAGAGACTGTGTACATCCACGGATCCACTGATCTGGTTATAAAGACGACGATTTATAGGTACACAATAATCTGTATGTGTACCTATAAATAAATAAATAAAAGATGTTGTGAGAATTCCTATTTTCCGTAATTCCCGCTCAGCGATGATAGATTATTGGTGTTTAAGAGTAATGTTATGGTTTGATTTTGATGTTTTAAGCTACAGTAACTTTAAAAAATCTACAGTTACTGTAGTACTTAGCACTAAAAGATACGCTCACGTGTAGATTTTTAGATTTAGGTTACGATAAAACCTGTTTAGAATTCTAGACAACATCTAAGTAATTCGATATAAGTATAGTAATTGTGTACTAAGGGGTGATAAAGGGGTTGGCCGTGTGGTCCCCGGCAGAGTAGAATAGGCCACCCTCACTCTTACCGAGGTGTCGTAGAAGGCTGCGGCACCGCAGATAGTGCCGTAGCAGCAAATGCTGAGGTGATTGACCTCAGCATTTGCACACACAACCACACCATCTCTTCCCGTATCGCATCCCCTCTTTGTATCTGTTTCGTGTCATGCCTACTGTATTTATTTGTTCTGTGTTGTGATGGTCCCCGGCAGAGTAGAATAGGCCACCCTCACTCTTACCGAGGTGTCGTAAAAGGCGACTAAGGTAAAGCTGCTGGCATGATCATCAGCACCCAGAGAAGGAAAACTCTGCATTTATATCTAAACCCTCGCCAACCCGTCTGCCAAGCGTGGTGAGTATGGCAATTACCCCTCATGTGATTGAGGGAGGCCCGTGCCCCAGCAGTGGGGACTTAAATGGGCTGATGATGATGAAGGGGTGATAAATAACCCAGTTATTAAATATTTCACATAATATATTGTGACTCTAAAAATCTCCTATTTATCATTTAATTGGCCTCAAAATTGCAGATCATCATCATTCATTCATTTGAATTTGAGAATTATGGTGACCCGTCTGCTCCTAGTCTGTCACCTATTAAATAAAAATGTTTGAATAAGAGTAATGGTAACTCAGTGGTTCGGAACGCGCCTCCCATATGGGGTTTCATGGTTCAATTCCGAGCATGCACTTCTGAATTTTTCATATTTATGTGTCCGACTGCCTCGTTGGCGCAGTGGGCAGTAAAATCGCATTGGAATTTAGATAGATAGATAGATACAACAACAGCAACAGACAGTACAATAAGGCGGTCTTATCGCTTGTAGCGATTTCTTCCAGACAACCTTTGGGTAGAGGAAAGAAATATCGTATTCGTAATGAGGGAAGGCAGTGCAAAGTAGTTTAACAAATGAAATTGAGAATGGCAGAAATATACATATTTTATATAATTAATAATATTACATAACATAAATAATAATAAACAATACATACATACCCAATAATATATACATAGATAATTTATATTTTTTTATTACTTGTAATATGTAAGTACATGTCATAATTTCAGCCAATTGATGTCAGTGTGTCAATTTCAGTGATGACATACGGAACCGAAACGTGGCCGCTTACAATGTGCCGATTAAGGAGGCTCAAAGTCACCCAGAGAGCAATGGAGAGAGCTATGCTCGGAGTCTCCCTGCGTGATCGTATCAGAAATGATGAGATCCGCAGGAGAACTAAGGTTACAGAC
>JADPWL010003255.1:0-40001 GCA_019059595.1 Marasmia exigua
GCCGAGGGGTTGTAACCTCGAAATTGTTTTCAATAGATCCGGTTTAGCAGCTAAAAATTAAAATCGATTGGTGTCGCTAGTGTGCCCTACCCGTCACCTTAATGACCATTTTGTGTGTTTGCCGAGAGGTTGTAACCCCAAAATTGTTTAAAATAGATGTGGTTTAGTAGCTAAAATTTAAAATCGATTGGCGTCTTAGGAATTAAGTTATTAAGAATTTCTGACCGAAAACTTAGGTGCAAATTTTTGGCCCGTGTATTTTTCATCGTCATCGTCATCGTCAGCCCATTTCAGCCCCCACTGCTGGGGCACGGGCCTCCCTCAATCACATGAGGGGTAATTGCCATACTCACCACGCTTGGCAGACGGGTTGGCGAGGGTTTTGATATAAATGCAGAGTTTTCCTTCTCTGGGTGCTGATGATCATGCCAGCAGCTTTACCTTAGTCGCCTTTTACGACACCTCAGTAAGAGTGCGGGTGGCCTATTCTACTCTGCCGGGGACCACACGACCCGTGTATTTTTATTGTTACACAATGTATTGTATATTCAAATTCATATTATGAAATAATTTGTAATCTAAACCAGAACACAGTAGTATTCTAATATCTGTGACACTGTAATGAGTTCAACAATTTTTTATTAATGTGTTAATGATTTCGAGTTCTTTAAGATTCCTCAGGTATCTCAAAGCTAAAAGGAATTACAATTATCTCACCTCTTTGTTAGTAGGTACGGTACAGAGAATAAAAAGGTTCGTCAGCTAAGGTAAATTTTCGCTTGCACGGCAAGAATCAGTTATACCAACATACAGTTTTAAAAACCAACCTTCTTTAAATTTTCTTTACATCAAAATGAATCAATGTTTCTACAAGTACTTTTTACCGTGGGAGAGCCAAGCTTCTGCATGAATGAGCCGGCTCGACCGGAGTGATACCACGGCCTCACAGAAAACCGGGCGTGAAGCAGCACTGTGCTGTTTCGCTGCGTGTGTGAGGGTACCGGAGGCCCAGTCCGGGGGATATGGGGGGTTTAAAGGTTGGCAGCGCACTTGTGACTCCGATGGTGTCGCGGGTGTCCATCACCTGATGGTAAGCAAGTGCCGCCGCACTTGCTTACCATCAGGTGATCCGTCTGTTCGTCTGCCTACCTATTACCTTACAATAACAAAAAAAAAAGTGAATTTGAACTTTCTGATCTAACAGTTAAGCATAATTTTCTATGCAACAGTTATTACTCTGACAAATTTACGAAAGGTAATAAGTGCTCATAGCATATCAAACGAATTAATTTGAATACTGAGGTACCTTTCGTTCTTTACTGTACATATGTATAGGTATATATTTTACTAGTGTTATCTTAGTACAGTTACATACGGAACCGAAACGTGGCCGCTTACAATGTGCCGATTACGGAGGCTCAAAGTCACTCAGAGAGCAATGGAGAGAGCTATGCTCGGAGTCTCCCTGCGTGATCGTATCAGAAATGATGAGATCCGCAGGAGAACTAAGGTCACAGACATAGCCCAAAGGATTGCATGCCTCAAGGGGGAATGGGCACGGCACATAGCGAGGAGAACAGACGGCCGTTGTGGGGCGGAAAAGATCCTCGAGTGAGGCCACGTACAGGAAGTCGCAGCCGTGGGCAGGCCCCCCACAAGGTGGACCGACGATTCTGGTGAAGATCGCGGGAATCATTGATGCGGGCGGCACAGGACCGATCTGTGTGGAGAACATTGGGGGAGGCCTATGTCCAGCGGTGGACGTCTATTGGCTGAATGATGATGATGATGATCTTAGTTTAGAACGCGCCTTCCATACTGGGTGACTGGGTTCGATCCCGAGCATGCATCTCTGATTTTTCAAGTCTGTGTGCATATTTATTCTACCATTAGCTCGGCGGTGAGGGAATACATCGTGAGGGAACCTGCACGTTTCGGATAGTTTCTGTAACGTGTAACCATGATTCAGTTGGTCTGGTTCCCCTGTTAAAGGTTTGGCGAAGGTCAGGACGGCAGTCGCTTTTAGGCTCTCCGGCGCATGGTACAGGGTTACCAGCACGGCACTACACATGCCTCTGCCTCAGCCTGGGTAGGGACAGCCCGGCGCTTCCACTGCTGTCCCTATCGCCAAGTCTGAAAGAACCGGGTCGAAAATTGTGTAACACGGATTTTCGATCTTTTTAATTAATTTATCTTCGTCTGCTGGCACTATTTGTCACCGCTTGGATCGTCAAGTGGTTTAAGTCATCATCATCATCAGCCTATCGCAGTCCACTGCTGGACGTAGGCCTCTCCAATTGTTCGCCACTGTGATCTATCCATGCTTCTCGCATCCAGCTCTTGCCAGCCATCCTGCGCAGATCGTCCCCCACCTAGCCAGAGGGCGCCCTACATTACGTTTGCCAAGACGCGGTCTCCACTCCTGAACCCGTTTACCCCCATCGGTTGTCGGTTCTGCGGCTAATATGGCCAGCTAATGCCACTTAAGCCTGCTAATCCGGTGAGCAATGTCTATAACTTTGGTTCTCTGCCGGATCACCTCATTTCGGATTCGATCTCGGAGAGAGACGCCGAGCATTGCTCGTTCCATAGCCCGCTGAGCGACCTTTAACTTGTGGACCAGCCGTACCGTAAGTGTCACGTTTCGGCTCCGTATGTCATGACGGTGTACCGGTACTTGATTTCTATGATGGAGGCCTTTGCCCTGCAGTGGAACAGTTTATAGGCTGATTAAAAGCGATAAAAGCGTAAATATTCTTCGACCGTGGGAGAGTCACTCTTCGGCATGAATGGACCGGCTCGTCGAGTGTGATACCACGGCCTCACAGAAAACCGGCGTGAAGCAGCACTGTGCTGTTTCGCTGCGTGTGTGAGGTACCGGAGGCCCAGTCCGGGGGATATGGGGGGTTTAAAGGTTGGCAGCGCACTTGTGACTCCGATGGTGTCGCGGGTGTCCATCACCTGATGGTAAGCAAGTGCCGCCGCACTTGCTTACCATCAGGTGATCCGTCTGTTCGTCTGCCTACCTATTACCTTACAATAACAAAAAAAAAAGTGAATTTGAACTTTCTGATCTAACAGTTAAGCATAATTTTCTATGCAACAGTTATTACTCTGACAAATTTACGAAAGGTAATAAGTGCTCATAGCATATCAAACGAATTAATTTGAATACTGAGGTACCTTTTCGTTCTTTTACTGTACATATGTATAGGTATATATTTTACTAGTGTTATCTTAGTACAGTTACATACGGAACCGAAACGTGGCCGCTTACAATGTGCCGATTACGGAGGCTCAAAGTCACTCAGAGAGCAATGGAGAGAGCTATGCTCGGAGTCTCCCTGCGTGATCGTATCAGAAATGATGAGATCCGCAGGAGAACTAAGGTCACAGACATAGCCCAAAGGATTGCATGCCTCAAGGGGGAATGGGCACGGCACATAGCGAGGAGAACAGACGGCCGTTGGGGCGGAAAGATCCTCGAGTGGAGGCCACGTACAGGAAGTCGCAGCCGTGGCAGGCCCCCCACAAGGTGGACCGACGATCTGGTGAAGATCGCGGGAATCCATTGGATGCGGGCGGCACAGGACCGATCTGTGTGGAGAACATTGGGGGAGGCCTATGTCCAGCGGTGGACGTCTATTGGCTGAAATGATGATGATGATGATCTTAGTTTAGAACGCGCCTTCCATACTGGGTGACTGGGTTCGATCCCGAGCATGCATCTCTGAATTTTTCAAGTCTGTGTGCGTATTCTACCATTAGCTCGGCGGTGAGGGAATACATCGTGAGGGAACCTGCACGTTTCGGATAGTTTCTGTAACGTGTAACCATGATTCAGTTGGTCTGGTTCCCCTGTTAAAGGGTTGCGAAGGTCAGACGGCAGTCGCTTTTAGGCTCTCCGGCGCATGGTACAGGGTTACCAGCACAGGCACTACACATGCCTCTGCCTCAGCCTGGTAGGGACAGCCCCGGCGCTCCCGGCTGTCCCTATCGCCAAGTCTGAAAGAACCGGGTCGAAAATTGTGTAACACGGATTTTTCGGATCTTTTTAATTAATTTATCTTCGTCTGCTGGCACTA
The DNA here is from genome assembly GCA_019059595.1 of Marasmia exigua. Classification (NCBI taxonomy): domain Eukaryota; kingdom Metazoa; phylum Arthropoda; class Insecta; order Lepidoptera; family Crambidae; genus Marasmia; species Marasmia exigua. Next base: position 4,086 of record JADPWL010003255.1, read on the forward strand.
TTTGTCACCGCTTGGATCGTCAAGTGGTTTAAGTCATCATCATCATCAGCCTATCGCAGTCCACTGCTGGACGTAGGCCTCTCCAATTGTTCGCCACTGTGATCTATCCATGGCTTCTCGCATCCAGCTCTTGCCAGCCATCCTGCGCAGATCGTCCCCCCACCTAGCCAGAGGGCGCCCTACATTACGTTTGCCAAGACGCGGTCTCCACTCCTGAACCCGTTTACCCCATCGGTTGTCGGTTCTGCGGCTAATATGGCCAGCCCACTGCCACTTAAGCCTGCTAATCCGGTGAGCAATGTCTATAACTTTGGTTCTCTGCCGGATCACCTCATTTCGGATTCGATCTCGGAGAGAGACGCCGAGCATTGCTCGTTCCATAGCCCGCTGAGCGACCTTTAACTTGTGGACCAGCCGTACCGTAAGTGTCCACGTTTCGGCTCCGTATGTCATGACGGGTACCGGTACTTGATTTCTATGATGGAGGCCTTTGCCCTGCAGTGGAACAGTTTATAGGCTGATTAAAAGCGATAAAAGCGTAAATATTCTTCGACCGTGGGAGAGTCACTCTTCGGCATGAATGGACCGGCTCGTCGAGTGTGATACCACGGCCTCACAGAAAACCGGCGTGAAGCAGCACTGTGCTGTGTTTCGCTGCGTGAGTGAAGCTACCGGAGGCCCATTACGGGGGAAAAGGGGGTTTGAGGGTTGGCGCACTTGTCATTCCACTGGTATCGCGGGTGTCAGTGGGCGGCGGCAATAGCTTACCATCAGGTCAGGATCAGATGATCCGTATGCTCGTCTGCCACCTATGATATAAAAAAATGTGTTAATTTAAATTGTGTTTTTATGTTAATTATATTATAACTCTACGTTACTTGTTGACTATCTTTGGCTATCTCGAAAGATAACCAGCTAAAGTAATCTGAAATACCAATAATATTGTGTTTTGATATACAAATGTCGAATAATATAAATAACCGTAAAGTAAAGTATCAGCCTATAAACTGTCCCACTGCAGGGCAAAGGCCTCTATCACAGAAATCAAGTCATCGCTAATATGATGGGATTAGGTTTAATCACCACGCTTGCTTGATACAGATTGGTGATCAGAATCCCGAGCTATGTTCGGAAAATTCGCAACATACTTTTCGCTCGACCCGGGAATCAAACCCAGGACCCCGAGATCGCGGCCTGCTACCTAAACCACTAGTTTTTAAACTTTATTTTTTTACTACATTAATGATTTTATTATGAGCTTTCTAACCAGTTTGTTATATACAGTTAAATGAACTTGTAATCCGGTTCAAAGTAGGCAAAGGAGTCAATTTACTGTAATGCGATAATAATAATAAATAATATACTCTACATAACATGTTTTCATTAGAGATAGCAGGGGGCCCACAACCAAACGAAACCGACCGATTCTACACTCGGCGTCAAAAAATCGCACCTCTAAGAAAATCACGTTAAAGGTGACGGGTAGGGCAAACTAGCGACACCAATCGATTTTAATTTTTAGCTAAACTGGATCTATTTTAAACAATTTCAGGGCTACAACCTCTCGGCAAACTCTTACACTACTTATTAAATAACCATGCACAAATGTTGGGTCCGTTTTTATACGCGAATAATTGATTACCGCCAAAAGCGGCCACTTTTAGCGTGAATTTTACGCGTATGCGTTGGATTCAAAATTTTTGCACGGCTATTTAATATAGTATAAGTGTTTGCTGAGAGATTGTAACGCCGAAATGGTTTAAAATAGATCCGGTTTAGTAGCTAACACTTAAAATCGATTGGCGTCGCTAGTGTGCCCTACCCGTCACCTTAAATGTCATTATAGTTGGACCAAAATAATAAGCTACATTCGACTCTTCTACAAAATTCGACAACGTAACCTTGTAGCAATCGTCATTGTTTTTGTAAGGTGGGAGCAGTCCTTCACTCGCTTACCCGGTCCGGTCACTTGTCACCGAATGCCAGCGAGAGCGTGTGCCTGGAGTTATAATTGTGGTTTTATTAGTAAATTAGTGAGCCCTACAGTATTTATCAATCTTTTTATGTTAAAAAAGGCACAATTTCTTAACTTTTTAAAATTATGTTTGCATTTACTTATTGCAATAAAGACAAAAAAGATAATTGCATGATCTTCTTCCTCTGTTTAACTACTTATAAACTTTACAAAATTTACTTTCCTAGAAAATTTAATGTTGGTACAATGTTGCATCCGTCAACGCATAATCTTTTTAAGCTCTAGGGATGTACCCCAAATAATCAAATGAATAAAATGTTAATCGTGTAGGAATATACATTAGGCTATCATGTACAATGATCACTAGATAAGATCCATTGCTATGTGAGACGACGGTAAACAAATACACACATTCGCATTAATAAAACCATATTTTTTTAACTATGGCTATTAAGTATTATGTAAGCATCGAGGACTGGCGGGGGAGGGGGGGATGCTCTTAGCTAAAGCTTGAGAAGAAAAATTGTAAATAGCCAAAGGGCTATTACCCTTAAACATATAATATTAAGGTGTCGGGTAGGGCACACTAGGGACGCCAATCGATTTTAATTTTTAGCTACTAAACCGAATGTATTTTAAGCAATTTCGGGGTTACAACTTATCAGCAAACATTTATACTATTTATTAAATAACCATGCACAAATGCGGACCCAACATTTGTACTCGAAAAATTGATTCACGCTAAAAGTGGCCGCTTTTGGCGGTAATCAATTTTTCGCAAACAAAAACGGATCCAACATTTGTGCATGGTTAATTAAAAAATAGTATAAGTGTTTGCCGAGAGGTTGTAACCCTGAAATTGTTTAGAATAGATCCGGTTTAGCAGGTAACAATGAAAAACAAATGGTGTCGCTAGTTAGGGTTACCCGTCGCCTTAAAGAATGTTTAGTCTGTTATATGATCGCTATGCTTAGCTTGGCTAGAAAAAAATACAGTATTTAAGTATTTCTCTTTATACCTACCAATAAAATTCTTTTAAATTGTTGTTATAATAATATTACATTGAAAATAAAAGTTATTAAATTGTAATTCAAAAGTTTTAAAACTATGTAGTCCTCAATATAAGTTAAATACAAGACATTGCAAACTAGGAATGAAAAAATAAATGATTACAAATTAAGAACATCTGTTTAAACAGCTCAATTATTTTATTATCTAATTATTATTAGATAATAGGAACTTTAGAATAACATTTGAATTTTCATGTAAAATATTGTATTATCTTATAAAAGCAGATAAAACTTTTATAGCAGAAAAAATATATTATGAGCAACACAAAAGTTTATAAAAAAAAAAAACAAAACCAACCTTTTTCCAGTCCACAAAAGAAAAAAGAACAAAAAAAGCGCGCCTATCTATCCAAATGTCACTTGTCTCAAATTTGGAACACTGAACATCTGATTATTATTTTTTAAACGAAAATATGTTGATAACTGCATCAGTTACCGCTATTATCAGCCAGTTTAGGCCCAATCAACAGTTCAAAAAGTGAATTTTTGTTCTAATACAGATAACAGCTCAATTTGTATGATAAAAATGATTACGGTTATATTACAAGCTCGCCGAAGATCGGTAGGAACGCTAATGTGAGCGACTGGCCAATCTTTAATAGAATTATAAGCGTCATATTACGCGGTCTCGCTTTTAGTTAAAAGGTTAACAAGCCAATTGACTACAGTTTCTTTTAATCAGTTAAAAATATGGTTATTGCACTAGTTACAGTTGGAAATACTCTTACCGTTGCTAGCGGGCCGCATTCCACCTTCCTCGCTCTGTGTGGGCGCTTATTTTCATCGTGCACACGTAATACCACTTTGTGAATAACTAATATTTTGGTATCAAAATGCAAGGTGTATAAAAAATACGATGACCACTGGTTACAACTGTCAAAATTGAACTTCATACATTGCCAAGTGCCCATAGACAAGGTTAGGTTTATAAATAGATTTTTAGTTCCGCTACTGGACGACAGATGGCGTTAGATGTTTTGAATGGCTGATAATGTAGAGACTAATATTGTAGAGTCGTTTTTAGTCCTTTTATTGAAGTAGAGGAAAATATGCTTATATAGATAAAACTTTTTGGATAGGCATGGATTAGCTTCCTATAGATTGTGTTATGTTGACTAGATTTTAAATGCACTGATTGAATTACGCCGACCGAACTTTAATGTCCAATTTAATTAATCATGCCCGATGGCCCAATGGCGCATTTGCTATTGACTAGTGACCTAGTCTTATACGTCAAAAGTGGGTTCGATCCACACCCTGGACAAACAATCGTGACATGAACACCTACATAAATACCTACGAGAAGAGTTAGGTTACAAATACCTATATATTCCAAACGTATCTATTTCTTATTTATGCTAGAGCGACAAACAAGTAAGCTAATGTAAAGTAATCGACGCCACCCATAAACATTCGTGAAATCAGACAGATTGCTAATTTGTTTCTAAGTAATAGCCGTCGGGAAATACTCCCGCAGCCAAACCGTTCCACAGAACTGAGGTACGTGGTAGAAAGTTCCGCGAGAAACGCACAGTATTAGACCGCCATCCATCGAGATGATGGGGATGGAATGACAATAGCTTGCGAGTGGTTCGATGTAATTCAGCTGCAGGGACTAGGTCAAACTCATAAAGCAGTTCCTCAGTTTAAGAGGTCTTTACCAATGAAATTGCCGTATTGTATAACCATTTTTGACTGACCGGAGGGCGCAATTGGTAGTGACCCTGCCTCTTACGCCAAAGGTCGTGGGTTCGATCCCCACGCTGGACAAACATTCGTGCGATGAACACTTGTGTTTGTTCGGTGTCTGGGTGTAATATATGTATTTAAGTATATATTTGTGTTCCTCTGTTGTCTGATATCTGTAACACAAGTGCTTAAGCTACTTAGTACGGAATCAGGTCAACGTATGAGATGTTGTGAGAATTATTATTATTATTATCTTCCTGTACCCTGTACATTTTCTAAGATGTTGTATTTTCCATACTCTCTCGTTTAAAATTTGGTAAGTAACTATTAATGTATCCTTCAGTGTTAGTGTCCAAGCTTCACTACCCATACATTAAGATTGGTCTAATGACTGTCTTGTAGACGCGAATCTTAGTAGCCCTGCTTAGTAACTTGGACACCAACACCTTGTGGAGGGCGGCGGAACATATCAGGGCGCTTGCTACGCAAAACTCAACTGCTGGTGACGAAACGGAAGATACTCCGATTCTGGGACCAACCAAAAGAGAAGGTGCTGGAGGCACAGGTTCAACCAGGAGATTGAAGACCTGATAGCCCAGCCGAACATCATCGGGAAGAGAATGCGAGAGGATCGTGCAGCCAAAAGAGCCTTCTGGGACGACCTGGGCGATGTCCTGTGGGTCGTCCGAGATACCGCTGGAGGGACGAAGTCGCCAAGGACCTCAAAGCACTCAATGTGTACGATTGGGCGGAATTGGCACAGGACCGCAAAAAATGGCGAACTTTGACGTCGGAGGCCAAGACCCACTTTGGATCGCCGAGCCAGCGTAGTAACTTTAATTCTACTATTCCATAATTCATCGTCAGCCCATTTAAGTCCCCACTGCTGGGGCACGGGCACTCCCTCAATCACATGAGGGGTAATTGCCATACTCACCACGCTTGGCAGACGGGTTGGCGAGGGTTTTGATATAAATGCAGAGTTTTCCTTCTCTGGGTGCTGATGATCATGCCAGCAGCTTTACCTTACCTAGTCGCCTTTTACGACACCTCGGTAAGAGTGAGGGTGGCCTATTCTACTCTGCCGAGGACCACACGGCTTGCCGAGGACCACACGGCTTTGCCGAGGACCACACGGCTTATTCCATTCCATAATTAATTGTGCTTTAATATGTCCAAAGTCATGTTATCGCTCATTTAAAAATTCGCGTCACAATGACGTCACGTCCGCAAGGCGCGCTTGCTGTTTTCCCGCCACAGCGCGCCCCTCTCCAACGCTGCAAGGGGTGGTGTTCGAGCGCTCGGTCGGCGCTCGAACTCACTTTGCTCCTGAGTCTTGTAGAGACAACACGCTTTGGTGAACACACTGTCCGTTCGTTATTTTAATTATCTGTGCATTACACGTCAATTGAAATTATAAGCCCGTTTACCTAAGGTGCTTAAATTAGTTGTTTTAGATAGCTAAAATAGTCAAATCAGAGTTGTGTACATCAAATTCTATGTATTTCAATGTAATTAAAGTTTAGATCTGTGATTAAATTGAGAAGTGTGTTCATAGAGTTGATTTGTGTGAAATATAACTGTTTTCTATAATAACCGTGTATCAATTGTTATAGTCACCATACTATAATTTAATGTTGATTTAAAGACTATAATTTATGGTTTATATTAAATTGAGAATAGATATAATTGTATTGTGATGTAATAACTTTCACAAAACGGACCTATAAGCACAATTTGAGAAACATAAATAAAATTAGTCTAACTACGCCAAGAATCAGTCACGGGAAAAAAAATATATTGTTTGAGGGAGCACAGATGTATAATAATCTTCCAAATGATGTAAAAGATTGCGAATCTTTTGGCATTTTTAAGTCGAAATTGAAGAAATACGTCACTGATAAAATATTCTAGTGAAAGTGTGATATGTCAGACATCAATAACTTACTTCAATTAATATAGTTATTTTTAAGCTCATTGTAAGTGAACTATGTTCTTTTATGAGATAATAAAAATATTTAAACCGAAAACCGTAAAAAAATCTTGAAAATTACACTTTTTTACTTCGTAGAATTGACGTTTTTATCAATAATAACTTTTTATTTAATTAAAAGAAAGAAAGGTCGAGAAAAGCGGTCATGCCGCAAACTCCATCTTAGCTTCACTCCTCATTCCTCAGAATCTTATTCACAATCCTTAACTGTTCAATCCATTCGTCTCTGGAACTCCTTACCCCTTCCAATCAGGAAATCACAATCCCTTCCTATATTCAAGTGCCGTGTCAAAACTCACTTCCTATCTCTATACACATACTGCACACTGTTACACTGTTTTTTCCTTGTCTTTTCCTTGTTAAACTGTTATAAAATGTTATTTGAAGTGTATAAAGTGTTAAAATTGTTATTTTACACTTTTTAGTTCGTAGTTTATGAAGGCGGTTTTTTTCGCAGATTTTTTTTTCTATGGGAAAATGTGAAAATCCGACTTTTGCCACTTGCCAAATTTACATATTATTTTGCACTTACAAACAATAGGAACAATGAAACATTAAAACTAAATAATAACGTTTACATCTGCGCCTGAACTAGGTTATATCTCAGGCGTCAGCGCTCATCTTTGTGTTACAATATTGTGATAACAGTTAATTGTATTTGTGCTAATCAATTAAGAAGTTTTTTAACGTAAAAATTAATTAAAATAATAAAAAAGACAAAAAAAAAACATTAATACAGAAGTCAATTACATTCTGTTTTTAAATTCATTTGAATTAAATGATTAAACTAAAATTAAATTGAATTTTATGATTTTGTACAAATTAAATTTTATAACTAAATTAAATAAATAACTGTGGGCCACTATATGCGGCTTTATCTTTAAATGACGGTAGGTTTTTTATAGGATACATTTTGGAGAGTGTTCGAATGAGCTTCACGACCTGATACCACCTTCTCCTTTCTACCACCGGGCATTGTGGAAGACGACAGGAATCCACCCTTACACTGTGGAAGTTCCACCAGCTCGTACTAAGCGTTTCGCTTCTTCTTTCTTGGCACGAACTGCTAAGGAATGGAACAACTTGCCGGCTTCTGTATTCCCAGAGAGCTACAATTTGGGTGTCTTTAAGTCGAGAGTGAATAGGCTTCTTCTGGGTAAGCATCGCTACATCTTAGACCTTATTGTCATTTTCCATCAGGTGAGTGGAGGTCAAGTGCAAACCTATTTTATGTAAAAAAAAGGTTTAAACTTTAGGTCAACTTAACCATACCGGATGTCCCAAAACCCCTCACCAAGCCGGATGTGATCTAGGTGTGAACTATGAACGTGTCGATTTTGGAAGCGAGAGTCCATGACTGGCTGGAATAAGACAATGGCCAGAGACAATCGCGCCAAATTTCCAAACAAACGCCACAGATACGGCACGATTTTATCAATAAAAGTTAGGGCTAGTCTACACAAACTAGCGCCGCCAATAGATTTGTATTAAGGTGAAGGGTATACCAAACCAACAGGGCGTTGGTCTAAACGCCCTGTTGGTCTAGTGGTTTATGTACCAGGCCGTGATCTCGGGGTCCTGGTTTTGATTCTCGGGTCGAGCGAAAAGTACCTATGTTTCGAATTTTTCGAACATAGCTCGGGTTTGTGATCACCAATCCGTATTTGGCAAGCGTGGTGATTACGCCTAATCCCTTTATAGTAGTGATAACTTGATTTCTATGATGGAGGCCGTTGCCCTGCAGTGGGACAGTTTATAGGCTGATACTTAAAAAAAGGGCATACCCCACCAGCGACGCTAATTGATTTTGTTAGATAGATAGGTACTCCTTATTGCACAACATACAAAACTTAAAAGCTAGGTATACATAGATACAATGTAGAATTTAGGCGGTTGTTAGCTAGTAAACCGGATCAATTTTTGATAATTTCAGTGCTCCAGTCTCTCGGTAAATACCTATACTATTTATTTATTCCTTATAGTTAACTATTTGGTCTGCTTTTGCACTCAATGTTGGATTAACGCCAAAAGCAGCTACTTTTGGCGCGAATAAATTTTTCGAGTAAAAAATAGACTAAACATTTGTGCATTAAATAAATAGTACTATACCTAAGTGTTTGAAATTAAATTATTTGATATAATTTACGACGTTTTATAATGAGCAGATTTAGAAATAATTATTTGTCATATTAAAAATTAAAATTACCTATTAAAAATAAAAAAACACGCATTGAATATTTTTAACTCTATTTTACATTTTAATAATCAAAGCGAAGAATTTTAGCGACTTAGGACCGAGTTCACCAACTTTGAAACAATGATAATTTCACTTTAACCGCGCTTGCTATTGGTGCTTGCATGGTTAAAGCGTGATTCATAATAATAATCATAATCATAATAATCATAATCGTTTATTGCATGTTAAGTGATACAAAAGATATTAAAATAATACAATGTAGCTTAAATACTTAAGTTAACACCTCACAAGGCATTGCAATGTTCTTACGCTGCTTGAAAAGTTGGTGAACTCGGGCATAAATAAACCCGGAAAAGTTGGTGAACTCGAGCATAAATAAACCCGCCACGGATCTATATATTGTGACCTACCCCTAACCCCCGATATAATCCGCCCAAAAAAAACAAAGCTTAATAAATAGTAAAGTGGAAAGTGACAAAACAATATGTAAATAACATTATTTAGCGTTTCGCCTCGTCATCGAGGCAATTTGTAGCGGGTTTATCGCTTATTGGTTACACTGGACAGGGGAGCTGTGGAGTTGATTTAAATATATATTTTTTAATTCGAACCTCCCTCCAAATATAATAATATCCTTAAATTACGGCTACGGCGGCCAATCTCAACGATCACGTATGCAGGATATATTTAAGTGCTTAAGTGTGTGCGCAAACACAAGTGCACTCTCTATTCACTCACACTCATATTCCAATGGGACATCCGTGTGACACGACCGGAGAGGGGTCTGGCGCAGGACCAATGGCTTAACGTTCTTTCCGAGGCACGGGGGTCTCCAACTTCCAGACTCCTGGCTACACTAAGAATTACTTACCGAAAACATGCCGATTGCATTTTTTTTCCACACTCTGATCTCGCGGCAATCGTATCTCGGTTTAGAGGTCATTTAAGGATTCCGTGGCGCCACCAATTGATTTAATTAGTTATAATGTTAAATTGCTCAAGATATATATCTTATTACATGCGAAATACCACATTTTATTTTATTTTATTTGATATTTGATTTTAAGTCTAAGTTTAAGACTGATTTCTGCCTGCGTGCAGTAGTGCTCACTCTGGAGGGATATATATACGGAACAGTGGTACCGCAGGTGCGCGTAGTAAAAGACTGCGAAGGAGGGTAGACCGATTTGTCTGCCAGTAACATCACAATCTCCCGCATGGATGGCGTATTCTTATCCACTGAGCTACCGTGGATCTTCTTCAAAGACCTTCTTTAAAATATTGTGATGTAATGTAATCGGATAGCTTCACTCAATAAAGTGGCCTTAGTCACTCTCTATGCCTTCAATCAACTATCTCCATTTAAGAATTATGTCAATGGACAATACACTTTTTTTTAATCAACGTGAGCAAAAGCGTTATTTATTTGTCATGCCGAGTGATGACGTAACAGAAGGATTTTTATATTTTATTCTTTTTTAACCGACTTTAAAAAAGGTTCTCAATTCGACATGTCATCATCATGTTTTTTTCCTTCAATGTTGAATAATTGAATGTTGTATTAAATTACAAGATAGTATTGGGCGCCGACTTCGGTAACACCTTTTCTCGAGTGTACTGTTATAAAATGTTATTTGAAGTGTATAAAGTGTTAAAAATATTATTTTAGACTTTTTGGTTCGTGATTTTTGATGGCGGTTTTTTTTCGCAGATTTTTTTTTTCTGCATATCTGTTTAAAAATTCAGGTTTTTTTCTTTAATTTCTATGAGTCGCTTTGTTTTGCCGTAAAAGACGAACTAAAAAACAGACACACATACACACACTTTCCCATTCATAATGTTAGACTGTGAATACAAAATTATTTCAGCTCCACACCCTCCTTATCCCATCTGCATTTTGAAATTGGAACGGCGCGGGGCATAGACAATAATGATGGTATCATGGCCGTTTAGCATAGAACACGCTTCGCCAACTAACCTGTTTGTTGATTCAATCGGTGGTTAGAAAAAAACATGTTATGTATGAAACTGTTAACACGATAGTTATATGATGAAGAAATCGTCCTATTTTTAATGCACTTTGAGTGTGACACGACCAGAGAATCGTAGCAAAGGATATGCCGCCAGGGATTCCTTGGTAGCAAATGATGACCCGCCAAGGATATAGTTTTTTTTTTGTTTTGTTCTCCACGTTCACGTAATCTTCTTTCGCCGCATCATTATCCTTTCTGTATGACCCAAAGGTTGACTGGTAGAGAATGCCTCTTGGCATTAAGTTCGCCTATTGTATAAACTTTTTGTGCAATAAAGTTTTAAATAAATAAATAAATAATGAGAAGCCGGAATCCCTTCGTAGATAGTAAATGATGAGCCGCCAAGGATTCCTCCGAATCAAATGATGAGCTGCCGGGATCCCTTTGTAGCAAAACTAGCAAATGATTAGCCGCCGGGGATTGGTGGCAGACGAGCAGACGGATCATCTGATGGTAAGCGACTACCGGCGCCCATAGAGACACCCGCTACGCCAGTAGAGTCACAAGTACACTGCCAACCTTTAATTTAATCCCCAGATTAACTAACTACTAATGTTTTTTTTTTCTTTACAACTTCACATACATTGATCTGACTCCGAGATAGGTAGCTTAAGCACCTGTGTTACGGATATCAGAATCAACAGTGGGATTACAAATATATACATATAATACTTTTCTTTTGTAAATACATACTTATAAATACATAGATAGATAGATAGATAGATATTCTTTATTGCACAAAAATAAAATACAAGCATGATACAACAGCAACAGACAGTACAATAAGGCGGTCTTATCGCTTGTAGCGATTTCTTCCAGACAACCTTTGGGTAGAGGAAAGAAATATCGTATTCGTAATAATAAGGGAAGGCAGTGCAAAGTAGTTTAACAAATGAAATTGAGAATGGCAGAATTATACATTATTTTATATATTAATATTATTACATTACATAAATAATAATAAACAATACATACATACATAGTACACACCCAGACCAATACAAACAGACATGTTCATGCACACAAATGTTTGTACTGTGCGTGGATCGAACCCGCAACCCTTAAACCAGAGGTAGCGTTCACTACCACTGTTCCAAACGGGCCGTCTAGATTAGGCTTCTAGTACCCTCAATCGGCGAAACATAGGTAGCATAGACACGCTGCTTCACGCTGGTTTTCTGTCAGGTCGTGGTGTCACTCCGGTCGAAGCGTGGCCCTCCCATGGTCATAATCTACCTCTTCTATTTATCGATCTTGGCCATCTCAATGGCTACTTGCTATTCCCATAGGATGCCTTTAGTTTATGAGCTCACAAGTTAGTATTCAGTCGTATAGCGGCGTTTATAGCGTCCTTATAGGTTAGTTCTGAGGATATTAGTCATACTTATGTATGATAAGCTATTTTAGTTGCTAATAAAACAGACTATTAAGGTGACGGGTAGGGCACACTAGTGACGGCAATCGATTTTAATTTTTAGCTACTGAACCTGATCTATTTTAAACGATTTCGGTACAATTCTAGTAAATGTAAGTAGCAATAAAATAGTAATTAAGAGGGAGGCCTTTTACCTTCTCATCGTCATCGTCAGCCCATTTAAGTCCCCACTGCTAGGGCACGGGCCTCCCTCAATCACATGAGGGGTAATTGCCATACTTTGCACTCGTTGCGTTTAAGAAAAGTTCTTAAAAAAAAATTAAATTATGAATGTCTTTAATGTATCTATACGGGGATTAACACGATATTTATTATGTGAAACAACATTGTGTACTCACATATTTGGCTCGACGTTTCGGCTACGTTACAGCAGCCGTGGTCACGAGCGGACTAAATTATATGAATGTCTTTGTTATTTTGATATGTGCCTATATAGAATATTCCTAGTTTGTAGTGAATCACAGACTGATTACTAAGTTCCTATTACGTTACCTAACTGTTTTGTTTGATGAGTAAAATTGTTCTTTTAATTCAATTTCAGTGCCGATTACAATCGGCACATTCTGCCGAATAGTCACCGACTAGTCGCCGACTACTGAAGATGCCGATTAGTCGGCTTTCCCGACTAGTCGGCTACTAGTCGGCCCATCTCTACTATACATACTTATATTTTTAAGAGCACACACCTACCTTCTATAACATCATCATCATCAGCCCATTTAAGTCCCCACTGCTGGGGCACGGGCCTCCCTCAGTCACATGAGGGGTAATTGCCATACTCACCACGCTTGGCAGACGGGTTGGCGAGGGTTTTGATATAAATGCAGAGTTTTCCTTCTCTGGGTGCTGATGATCATGCCAGCAGCTTTACCTTAGTCGCCTTTTACGACACCTCGGTAAGAGTGAGGGTGGCCTATTCTCCTCTGCCGGGGACCACACAGTTCTATAACATACGAGGAACAATTATAGCAATGTATCTTACAAGACTAGCAAAAAAGGCACGGGCCCAGAGTCTGTGGTTGTAACATTTAATCAATAAAAAAAAGTAGATCCAGTACCTACTTCTTTTTTTATGCTAGAGGCGGACAAACGAGCAAACGAGTCACCTGATGGAAAGTAATCAACGCCGCCCATGAACATCCGCGAAACCAGAGATAACGCTAATTTGTGAACTTACCTTAAATAACTTTAAACCAATTGGCGTCGCTAGTGTGCGATACCCTTCGCCTTAAATCACAAGGATCTTCATAGAGACCAGTGCACATTAAGTTAAAATCTTAATGCTAAAACAATTGCCTTTATTTTCCTTGAATCAAAAACAATAGATGAATTCCTGGTAGGCAGAGACAATAGACTTTTAAAGCTCAATAAGTCACGTACGTCTTTGTGTAGCATAGACTGTAGAATTAGCTTGTATCTCAATCTAATTGGTAATTTAGACATACTGGAATTAATATGGGACACAGAGCGATCTATAGATAGATAGATTGGATGCGACAGGTATATTTTCGTTCGTTACGGGACGGCATGCCGTGTGGTCCCGGCAGAGTAGAATAGGCCACCCTCACTCTTACCGAGGTGTCGTAAAAGGCGACTAAGGTAAAGCTGCTTGCATGATCGTCAGCACCCAGAGAAGGAAAACTCTGCATTTATATCAAAACCCTCGCCAACCCGTCTGCCAAGCGTGGTGAGTATGGCAATTACCCCTCATGTGATTGAGGGAGGCCCGTGCCCCAGCAGTGGGGACTTGAATGGGCTGATGATGACGGGACGGCTTTAAATTAAGTCACCAGGATATTTGAAGTCTGGTAATTACAATGAAGCGGCTGCCGTCTGACCTTCGCAACCCCCAGGGGAACCAGAAGTAAGCATCATGATTACACGTTCAGAATAAAACCTCTCGCTACCAATCGTTCTGGAAAAAATGGTCGACAATGAGAGCGCTTGGAATGCGGTAGCTTCCTTATCCATATGCGAGGAGGTGATGATGCAGAAGGAGGTTGCTGAGCGAGAGAGGGAGACAGATCCGCTCTCTCTTCGACTCCGATGGGGGCGAGGTAGAAGGGGTGTCGCGCCCCCCTTCTACCTCGCCCCCATCGGGCAATACTTCGTCCGGAAGGTCTCGCACGGCAGGTGCGGGGGTACCGACCGTCCTTTGATGAGACCTTTCAGAGGTGTATATAAATAAATATAAATATTTCACAACATCACATACATTGATCTGACTCCGAGATAGGTAGCTCAAGCACCTGTGTTACGGATATCAGAATCAACAGTGGGATTGCAAATATATACATATAATACTTTTCTTTTGTAAATACATACTTACAATACATAGCAAACACCCAGACCAATACAAACAAACATGTTCATGCACACAAATGTTTGTACTGTGCGGGGATCTAACCCGCAACCCTTGTATCAGAGGCAGCGTTCACTACCACTGTTCCAAACGGGTCGTCGAATGATGGCGTCGATGGATAGCGCATTGTACGCCGGTGCGCTTTCTGGGGTAGGAGTGGGTGCTCTCAGTACACCCCTCTGAGGAAGTCTGCCCATTCTCTTTGGGCGGACGTTGGCCGCAAGCGGGGTCAAACGGACTGATGAGTCACCATAGGCCTCGCCTAAGTCAACAGCGGCGGGCGTCGTAGGGTTGAGTTAAGTGAGTAGGTACCTCTGAGTCATCTTTCCAGAGGGAGTCGCACACACTCCGTCAGGTTCCCCGACCTGACGGGAGGGTGCGTAAAGCATTTTCCCTGCGTGACCAAAAAAAAGGTATATTCTCGTTCGTCACGGGACAGCTTTGAACTAAGCTACCTGCATTTGCAAATGTCATTGGTTATAATAAGCTCCAACCGCCGTAGCCCTAATCGGTCTTTTCTTTCACAAGTATTGACATGTGGTAGGACACAGACAAACTGTTCAATTTTACAAAAATAAACATGGCATACTCTGCACGAAACGCACGTATAAATAAAATACTATTAATGCTGTAATGAGCCTTTAATGTTAATTTTAAGCATGTATGCATGAAGCGCAATAAAATAAGTTAGTAAAAATTTGTATGCGATTCGGTCTTTACTGAAAATCAGCGCTATGGCTCAGGCCATAGCTGAATGCTGAGTAGGGACCGTTTCGGCACTTAGCTTTTAAGATATTTCCTCTGTAAATGTCTATGTTAAGTGTCGAATAAATGATTTCTTATCTTAATTACGGCTGCGGCGGTCAATCTCAAAGATCAGCCACAGCGCAGAATCTATTAGTGTGCGCAATTGAGTCCACAAATACAAGTGCACACTTTATTCCCTTACCCTAATATTGCGATGGGACACCAGCGTGACACGACCGAAGAAGGATTGGGCGCAGGACCAACGCCCTAACGTGCTTTCCGAGGCACGACACTAAGAATATCTAACCGAAAACTTAGGTACAATTTTTTGGCTCAAGCCGGGGATCGAATCCGGGACCCCATGCGCAGCCGTCGCTTTAAAGTGCGACCCACTAACCACTGCGCCACCGAGGCAGTCATTGAGTATACAAATATGATCTAATGAAGGCTTATACGGCTACCGACCAATTAGTCGGCTGCGCTCGTCGGTGTTGATTTATCGGCGATTCATTAGAATCGGTGCGATGCGCGTGCGCAGAATGCCGATCGAATATGTAGGGCTGTTGGGACTAATGGCAATCTACAAGTGTTTTATTCATAATTGTTTGTTAAACCTTTGTTATCTGAAATGGTATTATAAAAAAGTCTTTATGCTTTTTTCGAAAATTTTGTTAGCTAACAAAGGACGACACGTTCGGATCAGTGGTAGTGAACAGGTTCGATCCCCGCACAGTACAAACATTTGTGTGCATGAAAATGTCTGTTTGTATTGGTCTGGGTGTTTTCTATGTACCTATTATTTAAGTATGTATTTACAAAAGAAAAGTATTATATGTATATATTTGTAATTCCGCTATTGGTTCTGATATCCGTAGCACAGGTGCTTGAGCTACCTATTTCGGAGTCAGATCAATGTATTTGATGTTGTGAAATATTTATTGAGCTTTTATGGATAAAGCCCGCTTTGAAACATTTTCCGTCATCGTATTATACTAATGGGGCATCATTCTAAACGTGAGCATAAAAATCATGATCCTAGCGTCGAATTCAATCGTGAGGATGGGTTTAAATTGTCAAATGTCTGGAATCCAGTGATTTGAAAATGTAATAACCGTAAAATTAAACAAAGTGTAATTTCGCGGCCAGATACTGTGAGTGTTATGTGTCGAGAACAGGTGCGAGAAAATAGTGAGTTAGTGAACAGTGGTACCGCAGGTGCGCGTAGTAAAAGACTGCGAAGGAGGGTAGACCGTTTTGTCTGCCAGTAACAGCTTACCCGCAAAAACTTCAGTTACTCCGTGACCATGGCGCTTGCAACAGTGCCGAAATATCGGAAACTCAAAAATAAGGTACATGGTAGAAATCTCGTAAATAACTATTCTAATATTAGTGACCCTGAAAGTTTAATACAATATATTGAAAACTCAACGGTTATGTAGAAAGGCCACCTTCGAGTATCAGTCAGGGAGATCATTTTATTTGTTATAAATAACAAAATTCCCAATGCCTTCTGGACCTCTGGTTTATTTCCCGTACTTTTTAGGTTTCCGTGGCCAAATGCCTGTCTGTCGGTCCGTCTATTGTCCGTTGAGGTTTCAAATATATATTTTTTTCTAAACTTAATACTTTGCGCAAGAGACGCTCCCAAAGTGGTAAAATGTTACTCGAACTTCTAATTTACCTTCCATATATCTTACTTGCTGCTACGGAACCTTTCATGGGCGAGTCCGACTCGCTCTTGGTCGGTTTGCTACCTTGCTAATGTGGGCAGGCGGCTTGAGGTCATTATTTCGGAAACACGCTTTACTAGTGGAAACATGCTTTTTTAAGTTACATCTGCTTTTGTAAAAAGCTCCATCTAACGAAAACCGCTGAACTATTTTTCCCATAGGTACTTACTAAGGAAAAAAGTAATAATTGAAATGACCCTGTTCGGAACCCGGGGTAGCTACCTACGCCGAGACCATGATCTAGGATTTGGGTTGTCTGATAATTTCAGTGAAGCACTTAGCTTCAAATTGTCTTAATTAGTCAGTTTTTTAATCTTCGCTTTGGAGCGTCCATAGGCTGCCGTATTCGCGTACCATCAGGCGAGCCGTACGCTTGTTTGCCACCTACGCAACGAGATATTTATTTATTTAAAAAAAGAATTTGTTCTGTTTGTGTAATTATGTCACTTGTGTTTAAATTTGTGTTCTGTGGTTTGTGGCCAATAAAGAAATATTTATCTTTCTTTCTATTTCTCAGTATTAATAAGAATCAATTTATTGTAAAAAAAAATATTTTACCTACTATGTGCTCGTGTGGTCCCCGGCAGAGTAGGAATAGGCCTCCCTCACTCTTACCGAGGTGTCGTAAAAGGCGACTAAGGTAAAGCTGCTGGCATGATCATCAGCACCCAGAGAAGGAAAACTCTGCATTTATATCTAAACCCTCGCCAACCCGTCTGCCAAGCGTGGTGAGTATGGCAATTACCCCTCATGTGATTGAGGGAGGCCCGTGCCCCAGCAGTGGGGACTTAAATGGGCTGATGATGATGAGCAACGAGATAATTAAAAATATTTTTTTTTTCATCTTTGACACGGTGACACCCCTGAATATGGATCGTGCGCGCGCGCCTGCCGACAAAGAGTGGTATTCGTGTTGCTAGGCAACTGACGTCATCGGCCCAGGACTGTCGAATCGATAGGGCCAAATACCGCCGTGTAACGGTCGTCTGTACAATATTGCTTCTGAATCCAAATGGCACCGCCGAGCTAATGGTAAAAATATGCACATAGATAAAAAAAAATCCTCCAACCGATTACGGCTACGACGGCCAATCTCAACGATCTGACACGTACGTAGGGTATATTATAGTGCTCATGTGTGTGCGCAAACACAAGTGCACTCTCTATTCCCTCACCTTCATATTTCGTTGGACCACTAGTGTGACACGACCGGAGAGGGATCGGGCGCAGGATCAATGGCTTAACGTACTTTCCGATGCATGTGGGTACAAGACCGCCAACTTGCAGACTCCGGGATGACACCAAACTTAGGTACAATTTTTTGTCTAAGCCGGGTATCGAATCCGAGACCTAATGCGCAGGCAGTCGCTTTTAAAGGGCGACCCACTAACCCACACTGTTTCCACCGAGGCAGTCACTGAGTATACAAATATGATCTAATGAAGGCTTATACGGCTACCGACCAATTAGTCGGCTGCGCTCGTCGGTGTTGATTTATCGGCGATTCATTAGAATCGGTGCGATGCGCGTGCGCAGAATGCCGATCGAATATGTAGGGCTGTTGGGACTAATGGCAATCTACAAGTGTTTTATTCATAATTGTTTGTTAAACCTTTGTTATCTGAAATGGTATTATAAAAAGTCTTTATGCTTTTTTCGAAAATTTTGTTAGCTAACAAAGGAACGACACGTTCGGATCAGTGGTAGTGAACAGGTTCGATCCCCGCACAGTACAAACATTTGTGTGCATGAAAATGTTTGTTGTATTGGTCTGGGTGTTTTCAGTATTATTTAAGTATGTATTTACAAAAGAAAAAGTATTATATGTATATATTGGTAATTCCGCTATGGTTCGATATCCGTAGCACAGATGCTTGAGCTACCTATTTCGGAGTCAGATGAATGTATTGGATGTTGTGGTGAAAATATCTTTTTTTTATTTATTGAGCTTTTATGGATAAAGCCCGCTTTGAAACGTTTTCCGTCATCGTATTACACTAATGGGGCATCATTCTAACGTGAGCATAAAAATCATGATCCTATAGCGTCGATTCAATGTGAGGATGGGTTAATTGTCAAATTTCTGGATAACAAGTGATTCGAAAATGAATAACCGTAAAATTAAACAAAGTGACATTTCGCGGGCCAGAGCTGTGAGTGTTTTGTGTCGAGAGCAGGTGCGAGAAAATAGTGAGTTAGTGAACAGTGGTACCGAGGTGCGCCGTCGTATAAAAGACTGCGAAGGAGGGTAGACCTTTTTGTCTGCCATAGTAACAACTACCCGCAAACAATTCAGTTACTCCGTGACCATGGCGCTTGCAACGGTCATGCCGAAATATCGGAAACTCAAAAATAAGGTACATGGTAGAAATCTCGTAAATAACTATTCTAATATTAGTGACCTTGAAAGTTTAAAACAATAGTTGAAAAAAACTCAACGGTTATGTAGAAAGGCCACCTTCGAGTAATCAGTCAAGGCGATCATGTATTGGTTATAAAATAACAAAATACGAAAATCCTTCTGGATCTCAGGTTTATTTCCCTACTTTTTTAGGTTCCGTAGTCAAATCGCCCAGTCTGTCTGTTAGTCCATTGTCCGTGAGGTTTCAAATATATATATTCTTTTTAAACTTAATACTTGCGCAAGGGAAGGACGCCTCCCAAAGTGGTTAAAAATGTTACATCGAACTTCTAATTTACCTTCCATATATCTTACTTGCTGCTACGGAACCCTTCATGGGCGAGTCCGACTCGCTCTTCTACCTGCTACGGTGGGCAGGGCGGCTTGAGGTCATTGTTTCGGAACAACACGCTTTAATAATGCTTGGATTGCTTTTAAAGCTACATCTAATTTTGTGAAAAGCTCCACTAACGAAACCCGCTGAAATATTTTACCATACTTACTAAGGAATAAAATCGGTAAAAAAAACTTTTAAGTTTAAAACGGTTTCATATCATGTTGCACTGATAACTAGAAAATAATCATAACAATTAAGGTATTTTGAACTTATAGTTCAGAAATATTTTAGTACCAAGCAGAATAGCTTTTAGGCATATAGGACGAAAATAAAAACGTCGGGGCCCATTAGACACGGATACGATACTCATGCTCTTACATAATACGCCATTTTGTAACCACGTCCATCTTTGATTTTCAATTTTTTATAGTATATGGATTCTGTTGGAGCCCCTATCATTTGCTACCCAATCTGATGGGATTAATAAAACATAACTTATCCGCCATTTTGTAGCGGCGGCCACTTGATAACTTTATAATGATTAATGAATAAACATAATTGTATTTTCACCGAAATCCAAAGTGTATAACAAAATTTCAGATTAATCGGTTGACAGGGCACCCTGTGTGAATTTGAATTACTTAAATTTGACCCAAGAATAATAATAAAACAACGGGGTTGAGCTAAATAAAACGTTTAATTAAAACCGTTAAAAAGTAATAGGATTTGAAAAGACCCTGTTCGGAACCCGGGGTTCCCTACGCCGAGACCATGATCTAGGATTTGGGTTGTCTGATAATTTCAGTAAAGCATTTAGATTCAAATTGTCTTAATTAGTCAGTTTTCTAATTTTCGCTTTGGAGTTACAGGCGTTCATAGGCTGCCGTATTCGCGTACCATCAGGCGAGCCGTACGCTTGTTTGCCACCTACGCAACGAGATATTTATTTATTTAAAAAAAGAATTTGTTCTGTTTGTGTAATTATGTCACTTGTGTTTAAATTTGTGTTCTGTGGTTTGTGGCCAATAAAGAAATCTTTATCTTTCTTTCTATTTCTCAGTATTAATAAGAATCAATTTATTGTAAAAAATATATTTTACCTACTATGTGCTCGTGTGGTCCCCGGCAGAGTAGAATAGGCCACCCTCACTCTTACCGAGATGTCGTAAAAGGCGACTAAGGTAAAGCTGCTGGCATGATCATCAGCACCCAGAGAAGGAAAACTCTGCATTTATATCTAAACCCTCGCCAACCTGTCTGCCAAGCGTGGTGAGTATGGCAATTACCCCTCATGTGATTGAGGGAGGCCCGTGCCCCAGCAGTGGGGACATAAATGGGCTGATGATGATGAGCAACGAGATAATTAAAAAAATATAAGTATTTTTATCATCTTTGACACGGTGACACCCCTGAATATGGATCGTGCGCGCGCGCCTGCCGACAAAGAGTGGTATTCGTGTTGCTAGGCAACTGACGTCATCGGCCCAGGACTGTCGAATCGATAGGGCCAAATACCGCCGTGTAACGGTCGTCTGTACAATATTGCTTCTGAATCCAAATGGCACCGCCGAGCTAATGGTAAAAATATGCACATAGATAAAAAAAAATCCTCCAACCGATTACGGCTACGACGGCCAATCTCAACGATCTGACACGTACGTAGGGTATATTATAGTGCTCATGTGTGTGCGCAAACACAAGTGCACTCTCTATTCCCTCACCTTCATATTTCGTTGGACCACTAGTGTGACACGACCGGAGAGGGATCGGGCGCAGGATCAATGGCTTAACGTACTTTCCGATGCATGTGGGTACAAGACCGCCAACTTGCAGACTCCGGGATGACACCAAACTTAGGTACAATTTTTATTCCCGACCCGGTGATCGAACCCGGGACCTCTTGCGCGGCCGTCGCTTTAAAGTGCAACCTACTAACCACTGCGCCACCGCAGCATATAGATGTGAAAAAATCGAACCCACGGCCTCCCAAATCGCACTTTCTCCACCACTGAGCCAATACCTATAAGTTTTTTTTTGTAAGATAGGTTGCAGACAAGCAGACGGATTACCTAATGGTAAGCAAAGCGCAAAACCAGTGGGGTCACAAGTGCGCTGCCAACCTTTAAGCCCCCCTTTGTCCACGGATTAGGCCTCCGGTACCCTCACTGACGCAGCGGAACACAGCACAGTGCTGCTTCAAGCCGGTTTTGTGTGAAGCCGTGGTATCACTCCGGTCAAGCCGGCCCATTCATGTCGAAGCGTGGCTCTCCCACTGTTAAACCAAGTTCCAAAGGTACGTCCTTTATCTTGAACCATAACATGTCTTAACTGTAAAAAAATATCTACCAAACGTCTCGCCTTTGTCAAAGACACCTCATAACGACTCATTAAATGCTAATCACCCATTAATTAAGCAATGAACAGTATTGTGCGACAAATTGGACCATAGACAATTGGACCAGAGACAATGAGCGAGCGCAATGGCGGCCAATATGGCGGAACAATTACGCGGGAAGCGTATGGAATAATAAATATTGGTGACGAGAAAATATTATGCAAATTAGTTGGTTAAGAATGGTTAAGTCTGTTTTCCATTCAAAGATAGGCGAGGGACTTTTGGAATGCGGATAAAAATCTTTTTTTATGTAATATGTGGCAGACGAATCGCCTGATGGTAAGCCATTTCAACACCCGTCCTGTCACAAGTGCGCAGTACCCTTGTGTACCCTTCAACGGCCAAGTTACACAACATTAACTGGACGACCCGTTTGGAACAGTGGTAGTGAACGCTGCCTTTGGCCCAAGGGTTGTGGGTTCGATCCCCGCACTGTACAAACATTTGTGTGCATGAACATGTCTGTTTGAATTGGTCTGGGAGTTTTCTATGTATTATTAAGTATATATTTAGAAAAAAAAAGTATAATATGTATATATTTGTAATCCCACTGTTGGTTCTGATATGCATGTCATCCTTTATGACGTTAAGTCCTACCTTTTTGGGTCTACCATATTAATGGATCTACCCACAGATTTAATAAATGTAATAGATTAAAAATAATTTATCTTCTCCTTAAACAATATTTTCCTAATATTCTGTACACATTTAGGAAGACGACTATTGCCAGTAACACAAGACTTTTTTTTGTCACCATGGGAAAATGCCTTACGCATACCCGTCCACTGGGGGGGCGGACGGGTTATGTCGGACTCACCTCCGGCGAGGGCTTCTCCTAACGAGAAGCCGGCCAGAGGCATACCGACTAAAAACCCAGGGTCTCTCCCGTCTTCGCCAGAGTGGGGAGGGGACATGAGAATCTGACTAAGAAGTCTCCCTTCATGTCCCTCCTCTGGCGTGAGCCCGCTTTCGTCGTGGGCCGACACTACTCCCCACGGGTGGAGTCGGGGCTGTAACACAAGCCTCGGCTTAGCATAGGCAAGGTAGTTTGCATTGTTAACAAGTAGACTAGTAGCTTAAAAAAATTGTACATGGATAAAATGTAAAACCTTTTTTTTAATAAATAATGTTTTGAAAAAAAAATAGATCGGTCGTTTCATACAGATCCGCTAACTCCAAATAGTTTTAGGCACACTAATTACATAATAATGCAAACTTCACACACACACTTAAAGTCCTCTACCTCACTCTTACACACGGTGTTTAGCTCGCGCCACATGAACATTTTCACTTGTCAGCGAAATGTCTTCCTGTGGTGGCTAGAGGGCGGCGAATGAGTATTTCGATAGAAATGTTATCGATAGGTATAGGGAAGGCTACACTTTGAATTAAATTCGGGAGTTTGATTTTTCTTTAAATAAAAGCATGCATCTTTTTACCCGACTACGGCAAAGCAAAAGGAGGGTTATGATTTTGACAGGCCATGTATGTATGTTCATCTGTTTTCACGTAACTTCAAAACTATTTATCATATTTGAACAAATGAGGTGTCGTTAGAAGCGTCTTGGTTGTCTTCTGTTATAGGCGACATGACTACGGTACGGTAAATTTATTACAGGGCCCTCTAGGGGACTTAGAGTAAAGAATTAAAAAAAAATTGCTTGACGGTACCGTATCGATGAAATGAAAGAGCTTTTTCAGCACAATTCAAATATGTAATTATATTTACATAACTAAAAATATGTTAAATAAAAATAAAGTTTAAAGACTAAAACCCGACTACCAAAAAAAACACGATGTAAAAAGTACAAAACAAGAAAATTGTCTCTGCTGAAATGATTATGCCGTATCGCCGTGGTCGTATGCCACCTACTGTAGTAAAACAGATTCATTATAATAATAAAATAAAATCAATGTGGCATACGACCACGGCGATGCGGCATAATCATTTCAGCAGAGACAATTTTCTTGTTTTGTACTTTTTAGATCGTGTTTTTTTGGTAGTCGAGTTTTTTTATAAGCATGGTCCATCCCTTCATATATTACATACATTGATCTGACTCCGAGATAGGTAGCTCTTGTCAAGCAAATGTGTGAAATAGCGGAAATACAAATATAACATTTTGATTCTTTTATTTTGTAAATAAATACTTATAAACATAGAAAACACTCAGACCAATACAAACAGTCATGTTCATGCACACAAATGTTTGCACAGGGGATCGAACCCGCAACCCTCGCACCAAAGGCAGCGTTCACTACCACTGATCCAAAAGGGTCGTCATTTGGCGATTCGTAATCATATTATCTGCTGGAAAATAGCTCTCGCCTCTTGGACACTGGAACACCAGCATAATGGCTTATCAATAAGTATTTAAACAATAAAGGATGTGTTTAATAATTTTTATTGTTTCTTCTAACGCAGTTGCGATATCCGTCGAGGCAGGAAGTATAAAATAGATTGCGTGTTCTAGGAGTAATATTTAGCATACAGTATTACTGGTTTTTCTAAGAATAATCCCTTATTTACTTTAATAATGTTGTAGGTAGATATGTCAAGTCGAGTTATTTTATTTTATTTGGAACAACAAACAGTTACACATTACAGAAAAAACAAAAAAAATATAGTTACATACATATAAGTTAAATGCATAACCAACAGCGTTATCCACAGATTAACATAAACAAGATCAGTGTAGTTTACAAGAAAAATAAACATTAAAATATTTTTGTAAAAAAATTGGAAGTCAATAAGACATAACTTATTAGGTTAGGTACTTAAAGATAAGTAAAACATAATTTTTGCTGCAAAAAATTATTGGCTTGTTTTTTGAAAACACCAGCGCTTAAGGAAAAGTCTAAATTGTTGAAATGCTGATTGAATATTTTTAACAATCTAGTGAGAGGGGCTCGTTCACCAGCGCACGTTCTGCACCTCTCGGTGAAGAAGGTCTTATGGGGACGCCTATTGTCACAATTTCTGGGTACCGTAAACAATAATTGGTTAAAAATCTCTATACAATCTATCCTGTTATCCTGTTGTTGAGTTATCCCCGCATTGCAAAAATAGGACTTGTGATTCAAATTATCTTCGTCAGTGTGACGCAGTGTGTATAAAGACATTCAAAGCCTTGCCTTAAGACCTGAAATTGTTACCAAACATAATATTTAAACAGAGATTAACTAATTGGCTGAAATTTTTTTTTTTATTTATTGAGGAATATATAAAACAAAGTTTAAGATATAAACTAGATTTGTAATGTATTGTGTAGATAAGTATAATAATAAGTTTCGTTAAGCTTACTGAAGTCTAATTTTATAAACATTTTCATCATCATCATCATCAGCCCATTAAGTCCCCACTGCTGGGGCACGGGCCTCCCTCAATCACATGAGGGGTAATTGCCATACTCACCACGCTTGGCAGACGGGTTGGCGAGGGTTTTAATATAAATGCAGAGTTTTCAAGCCAGCAGCTTTACCTTAGTCGCCTTTTACGACACCTCGGTAAGAGTGAGGGTGGCCTATTCTACTCTGCCGGGGGGATTTTGCATGCCAATAATTGGTAAAATATGTGCACTTTTATACTTTTTAACACCTTATTGTACACCATATTTTATGCAAATAAATAATATTCTATTCTATTCATAAGGATCGTCTAAGTCCCACAAGGGTAGCTCCTTTTATGTACTAAAGGTGATGTCTCGGAGTGGGCGAGGACATTGTACAGTATTTCAAAAAATCAAGAAAATTCTACTGATTGTTATAAAAATGCTAATTATAAACATTTAACGTGTTGTATGGTGGTACAAAAATGAAAACTATTTATTTAATTCTCTCACTAAAGCATAAATAATATGACCACATTATGGTCGTCCAAACAAAAAAAAAGATATCATATACTAATAAATGATAACCGCTGTCAGATTTAACTTGTCACTGTCACTTTGACAACTCATATCAACGTTCTTTTCAAGTTTGTTTTCAAGTCATTCGTCTTGTTCTGTTTGTTGTGTTAATGGGTCTCGATGTTTTTAAAACAATTAAGTTTCGTTTTTGATAGTAAAAAGCAGTCGACGACACAATTTAGAAATTGTCAAAAGTGACAGTCGCCATAAACAAATGTCATTCCCGCCATGATGGTTTTCGCTGTTAAGTATTGCTATAATTTTTGTGATCTTTTTATTTCTACCAGAAAACGAAGTATTTTTAAAGGAATTGGACGGTTACAAAGTATTTAAGGTATATTTGTCTTTATTTTACCAACTGTACAAGGTCCTCGCCTAGGGGCCATACAATCTGGGACAACACCTTTGATCTATGAACGTTGACCAACAGCATCTTTCGGCTATTAATTTTTCACCCACAGAGCACTTTATTTCATGAAAGTATCGCTACGTAGGTACGAATGTTTTTTTATTTATTTATTTATTTATAAGATCACCAACAAAATTTACATCAGTACATGATACAATAATAACACCAGAAAATTTATACGACCACGACCCCCCGCTTGGAAGGCGAGTTCTTATCCATAGAGTGTACCATCACTCTTCTAGGAAGGTATGAGTAGGTGCATATTTCTGTGTTCTCCTACCAAGGCAGTTGTTGGAGCCTCTTTGTATGCCAGACGGCATTAGAAGTTTAATTTTTTTTTTCTGCTTTGGCATAATGGATTTGATGTCTTTGTCTTTTTATGTACTTTCTTTTTTTTATAAATCAATCTAAACGAAATCTTATTTATAGGTGACAACGGCATGCAATATTGACAACAGTAACAGTAGGTAGTGTTGAAGAATGAATTAAATATTACTAAAATCAATTTCACCACAAAGAGAGGTGTTTTTGACACCTTTTGGGGAGAACTAGTTTTAGATACCTACACAATGTTGTTTCACATAATAAATATCGTGTTAATCCCCGTATTGATACATTATAGTTAAAAAAACATTCTGTTGGCCAAAGGTGAAATCTTAAGGTGACGAGTAGGGCACACTAGCGAACACCATTCATTTTTAATTGTTAGCTACTAAACCGGATCTAGTTTAAACAATTTCAGAGTTACAACCTCTAGACAAACACTTATACAATTTATTAAATAACTATGCACAAATTTTAGGTCTGTTTTTGTACGCGAAAAATTGATTACCGCCAATAGCGGCCACTTTTAGTGTGAATCAATTTTTCGCGTACAAATGTTGGGTCCGCATTTGTGCATGGTTTTTTAATAAATAGTATAAGTGTGTCGCAGAGAGGTTGAAAACTTCCGTTTAAAAAGATACGGATTAGTAGTAAAAATTGAAATCGATTGACGTCGCTAGGGACTACCTGTCGCATACATGGTTGAAATATGCACATAGTTTAATAATTCAGAGGTGTTATATTCGAATTCGTTCCACGAAAACCCACGCTTGGAAGGCGAGTTCTTACCATTAGTAGTGTACCACACTTTCTAGGAAGGTGTATGAGTAGGTGGCACATTTCTGTGTTCTCCTACCAAAACAGTTGTTAGAGCCTCTTTTGTATGCAGACGGCTAGAAGTTTAATTTTTTTTTTGCTTTGGCATAATGATTTGATGTCTTTGTCTTTTATTTATTAGTTATAAGGACAACCAACAAATTTCACAATAAATCTACAACAGTTTACAGTAAGTACTAATAGGTATCTAGGTAAGTGCAGATTCACTTACAGGCTGCCACGACAAAGCATGTGGAGCAGAATAAATTGATAGGGAAAAGGAAAACCAAAATAAAACTAAACTAAAACAAAATAAAAGAAAACCAAATAAAATTAAAATTATTTAAAAAGTGGACTAAAGCTAAACAATATTTGCCAGAGATTATGGCTTGAACGAGTCAAGTACAGTCTTCTTAAACTTACAAGTGCTGAATGACAAAATATCGACCTCAGCCTTTTTCTGCAGCCCATTGTACTGTCGTTGAAGCCTGTTAATCAATGAATGATGACCGAGACCGCTCCTAGAACCCTCGGGCGCAAATAGAGCAGTATTTACCTTTTCTTGGCAACTTAAGAGGTACATGGAACTGCAGCTGCTCAAGAGGCCCGGGCAATCCAGATCACCATTAACCAACTTATGCAGAAAAAGAAGATCTAGCATGTGGCGTCTGTCCTGGTAAGCTTATCATGTGGTATTTTGATAAGCGATCAGTGTACGAGGGCAGTATCTTCGCTTGACCCGATTGAAAAAGTTATATGCCACAGAAAGCGCTTCTGTACACGTTCTATACGTTTTACGTAAATATCGTAGTGAGGTGACCAGACAGGACTACAGTATTCCAGAAATTGATCTCACATACGCATTGTACAGCAGAATTTTGGTTGGTGGTTTTAGGTCTTTGCAGTTGCGACTCACAAAGCCCAACATTTTAAATGCCCTACACGAAACGTGTATCAACATGTTTGTTAAAACTAAATTTTTTGTCCAGGATAAACGCCAGATCCAGTACAGTCGACCTCCTGCGAGAGGAACCCATTATAAAATATGTAGGCGAATTGTGTTTTTGCTCTTGTGAAACGATATGAAGTGGCAACTTATCTGTATTAGATCATCAGGTTACTTTAACCCAATGTGCCAAACTATCCAGATAATTTTGGAGAGAGTGATCTCATCATTTGGCGAAAGTGATCACCCTACAATCTTAAATCATCCCGCGAATAGATAGGTTTTAGAGTATTTAAGTACAGAAATGAGTCATTTAGAAGATATTAAATAAGATCGGTCCCAGATGGGAACCTTGGCGGCACGCCAGAGAGAACAGGCAATGGTCCACGTGTATCCATTAACGACCACACGAGCTGATCGATCAGCTACGGTACGATGAAAAACCACTCAACAATTCCTTCACCTAAGTCCATAGTGTGAAAGCTTTAAACAAACAAGATATAGATCAACCCTGTCGAATGCCTTGCTGAAATCAGTATATATAGTGTCAACTTGTGTGCCGATCATCAAACAGCTGATAGTGATAGAAAAGAATTCTGCAAGGTTCGACGTCGTAGATCGATTTTTCATAAACCGGATGAAAGAGGTAATCACGACTGAGTGACATGCCATCGACTAAACCACAGGACAGGAGAGGATTCGAAAAGCTTGCGATGGTGGAAGAAGCGAAATATGGTCTGTAGTTTTTGATCAGTTTTGCATCACGGTTAGTTTTTAAAAACCGGAACTATAAGGGAAGCCTTTTTCCCGATCTCAGGAAACACGCCCGATCTCAAGGACTCATTAAAGATGATTGAGAGCGGATATGAGACGCACTGGCACAACGCACAAGAATAGGGACGGTATCCATCGCGCCCGCGGCTTAGTTATTGTCCAGCTTTTTTATCAGCAACCATAATTTGGCGCGGCTGAGAAACTTAACTTATCGTATTATAAAACTGTTAAGACTAAACTCATACGCTTATTATATACACAAAACTAAACTAGGTCTCGTAGAGTGTCCATGTTACGCACGCAGACATACTCAGACGTGTCTGTTTTCCTCATAAACACTCGTCCTCCGCGCACCCACACAAACTTATAATTCAGTTCTCTGCCTCGCGCCCGAGCGGCCGCGTGAAGGACCTTGTTCTCTGGTGATAGATTCTCGACTAAGTAGATCGGAGGTTTCTTCTCGTCGCTCATCCCCAGGTGGCTCGTATTTAATTTACTGTTGGGGTTTTTTTTGTTGTAGTTTAGCGCCGCCGCCAAAAACTTGTCACGAAGTCGCGAGCTGCCAAGACGTATTAGTATGGAACGGGGCCTCGTCGACTGTTGGTTCATTTTTGCGATCCGAGTGCAGTGTGAGATATCAGCCTCGGTGATAGGGCAATTTATGGCGCGGCCAAGCTGCTGTATGACTTTAACTACTTCTCGCTCTTATGCTCTGGGACACACTGTAATTCAAGGTTAGCAGCTCGGGAGATTTGGTCCATTTGGTTAACTTCTGGCGGTTAGGGTATTAATTTCTGCTCTAAGTACTGAGTTCTCCTCTTTAATTATGCGCATATCCGATTTTTAATTGTCAATTTCAACTTTCATTTTCTCGAAGTGATCATTAAAAAAGGACAGTGAATCCTTGAAACTACTGATATCGGATTGGATTTCATTCAGTTGCTTAGTGATGTTTGACGTACATTCCTGCATTATTTCGTTTATGATTATACGAATCTCCGAGCGAGAAACACAGTCGCTGGTTTGCGTGTGCCTAGGGGCCTGAGTTGGGGCTTTGGGTAGCCTCACAGTTACGTTCGAGTTATGAGAGGAAGCTGCGGCAGCGGCGGCCACAGAGGCGGCCGCAGTACCTGCATCAGAATGCCCCTGGCCCACTCCTCTCAACGGCGAGTCGCTGTTATTACCCTTGGGGCCGTTTACATACACAACCAGGGCATTCCCAAGTACGTTTCTCCTTTACAGTCATTTTTTGCAGTTCACCACTGGAGATGTTAACACACAAGGTGTGATACGTTTGTTTACATTGGGAACAATTCAATGAATCCCTCCCCTTTATTCACTGCGCTCTCGCAGCCAACACACGAACGCATCATTTGCCGATGTTTGTTTATCTTCTTACAGTAGCTACAATAATAAAACAGCTAGCGTACGTACAACGACTAGTACCACGATACCCACAGCTGGGCAAAAGTGTCGCTCGCCAGTCGCAGCGCTCCGTGGTAGCGGTGCACGCGTCGGTCTTTCGGGACTGCTCGGCGGCCGTCGGGCGTTCTCGGTGCGTGTTGGTTCCGAATACGAATTTCGACCGCACCGCACCGACTGTCCGTAGCCGAGTGGACAAAACTTCTCAACTCACGCAGAGGTCGGAAGATCGAATCCCAGCAGGAACACTTGTCTTTAAAACCTTGATGCAGATGCGCGGCGGCGGATTCCTGACTTCTTGAGGGGCGAAGCCCGGGGCCTCCAGATATTTAATTTTCGAATATTTAATAATTTAGAAACACTTCAACACGTCTGCTCACAGCTAAAAACGCACGCACGTCGTTATCGAGGATAATCTATGGACATTCTTTTTTTTATTACTTGATTATACCGCCAATTTGGAAAAGCTGCTGGTAAATATGTACACAGATGCTGCCATACCGACAGCTAGTTTGTAATAAATGTCACTGGATGGCGCCACTGCGCCAGCCAATTATAGCGCATGCTGTTTCTGATTCTCTCTCTTCTCCTGTTGCCATTTTGCGTGCCTGTTGTTCTTTTTATACAATAAATATTTTATACTTCCTTTTTACGAGTTTACTATTCTACAACGGACCCTCTGGACCCTTTTCAGCTGCCTTTTAATTATTTTTCGCACCAAAACCTGGATTTTCCCCGCACAGCAGTGATGATGATGAAGAAACAGCTGACTCAGCTTCTCTGGTGGGCCAATCGAAATCAATTTACGACTCCCAAATAGCTGTGAATGGTGTTTAATAATTTCCGTCGACGACAGACAATGGCTGATTAGCATAATAAAGAGATTTGTTCACGGACGGGGCCGGACGCTTCTGTAGCGATAGGACAAGTAGGGAGTTTTTTTACGTCTAAGTCGCAGGCGAAAAGACTGATGACCTGATGGGTGGTGCCGTCGTCCATGTAAGTATGTACACCAAGCAGCACCAGTGGAGTCACAAGTGCGCTTATTATAATCAGGTGATCTATTTTTACTCGACTACGGCGAAGCATAAAGGAGGGTTATGATTTTGACCTGTATGTATGGTTGTGCATCTGTTCGCTTATAACTTCTTAACTGGTTACAATATTTAAACAAATGAGGTATCGTTAGGAGCGTCTTGATTGTCTGCTGGTTATAGGCCGCATGACGTCACGTTAAATTGACTACAGCGCCCTCTAGGGGACTTAGAGTAAGTAACTAAAAAACAGTTTTGCATGACGGTACCGTGTGGGGTATCAAATGAAAGAAAATTCTTAGCACATTTCAAATATGTAATTTTATTTACATAACTGAAAATATATTAAATAAAAAAAGTTTAGAAACTAAAACCCGACTACCAGAAAAACACGCTCAAAAAAGTACGAAACAAGAAAATTGTCTCTGCTGAAATTATTATGCCGTATTGCCGTGGTCGTATGCCACCTACTGTAGCAAAACAGATTCATTATAATAATAAAATAAAATCAATCTGGTTGTAGGCGACATGACGTCACGTTAAATTTAATACAGCGCCCTCTAGGGGACTTGGACAAAGAAAATAAATAAAAAATTGCTTGACGGTACCGTGTGGGATATCAAATGCTTTTTTAGCTTTTTTAGCACATTTCAAATACATAATTTTATTTACATAACTTTTGAGTTATGTAAATAAAACAACATAGGTATTTGAAATATATGTTAAATAAAAATAAAGTTTAAAAACTAAAACCCCACTAAGTACCAAAAGAAACGCGCTCTAAAAAGTACGGAATAAGAAAATTGTCTCTGCTGAAATTATTATGCCATATTGCCGTGGTCGTATGCTACCTACTGTAGCAAAACAGATTCATTATAATAAAAAAAATGTGGCATACGACCACGGTGATACGGCATAATCATTTCAGCAGAGACAATTTTCTTGATTCGTACTTTTTAGGGCGTGTATTTAGGTAGTCGGGGTTTAGTTTTTAAATTTTATTTTTTTGTGAGTTTACAGTTAAGGTGACGGGTAGGGCACACTAGCGATGCCAATCGATTTTAATTTTTACCTACTAAACCGGATCTATTTGAACCAATTTCGGGATTACAACCTCTCGACAAACACTTTAACTATTTATTAAATTACAATGCACAAATGTTGGGTCCGTTTTTGTACGCGAAAAATTGATTCACTCCAAAAGCGGCCACTTTTAGCGAGAATCAATTTTTCGCGTTTGTGCACGGACCCAACATTTATGAATGGTTACATAATAAAAGCTTTGTATAATATAGATAGTATAAGTGTTTGCCGAGAAGTTGTAACCCCGGAATTGTTTCAAATAGATCCGGTTTAGTAGTTAAAAATTAAAATCGATTGGCGTCGCTAGTGTGCCCTACCCGTCACCACTCACCTTAAACGGAATGTGCCATTTTCGGAATGTCTGTGACAGTGTGAAAGAGATCAGCCCTGTCGCAGCTTTTATGCATCTCTAAAGGAGTGCGATAGAGAAAGAACGTCGCCCAGCACGTCACGTATTAAATGCTTCGCGCGGTTTTTCAAGTATGGCTTTCTATGAAAAGGCTCAGTCTGGTTAGAGTGTATGTCTGTGTATGACCCACACTACCCACGTTATGGTGGCAACCTCTATGATGTAAAGAGAACTCATGAGCATTCTGTCTCTCTGTCCGTACCTGTCTGTATCTATAAACATGAACACTATTTTTTTGTGATAGGTGGCAGACAAGCAGCCGGATCACCTGATGGTAAGCGATTGCCGCAGCCAATGGACACCAGTGAAGTCACAAGTGGCCCCTTTCGCCCGAATTGGGCCTTCGGTACCGTCACTTACGCGGCGAGACACAGCACAATGCTGCTTCACGCCGGTTTTCTGTGAGGCCGTGGAAGCATTCATGCCGAAGAGTGGCTCTCCAACGGTGAGTATGACAGTACATTCCCACAAAAATCACAAAGAAATCAAATTCAAGAACCCCATTCAAAGAAAAGGATATCATATGTCATCGCTACCATTTGAATTCCAATAACCGCCGGCCAAGTACAAATGGCGTATTTATTGTCTGTGGTACGTGACGCCCCGACCAGAGACAATCAATTAAAAGTGCAGTTGCATTACGATGCGGCGCGCGCAGCCCTCTGTGCTGCCGACGGACGCGGCGCGCATAACGCCTTTGCCTTTCATCGGGCCGCAATTAAAAAGTAAACTGTCAGTTACCATAGAGCTTATGAAATTATTTTGTGTAAATTAAAATCTAATCGTCCCATGAATCGGTCAATCTTGTAAAATATATAACTATATATTTTGCAAGATTCTTAAATTGAACTCAATATATAAGAATCTCTCTGTTATGTTTTGTCTTTGTTTTAGATGGTTTATGGTGCAAATAAATAAAAAGATTGAAACATGCCAAATTGCGTGTCACTCAATCACTCGACATTGGCTGAGTAATTAAGGATTTTCCTATGAAATTGTATGGCAATTTTCTTAGAAGTTATTTTCTATACTAACTTTTTAATTTGTAAAGAAGGTAACTATTAAGGCGACGGCTAGCGACACCATTCGTTTTTCATTGTTAGCTACTAAACCGGATCTATTTTAAACAATTTCGTGGTTACAACCTCTAGGCAAACACTTATACTATTTATTAAATAACCATGCACAAATGTTGGGTCCGTCCGTTGGGTCCGTGGTCCGCTTTTTTTTATGCTAGAGGCGGACAAACGAGCAAGCGAGTCACCTGATGGAAAGTAATCATAAGAACATAAGAATCTCCATCTGTTCTCGAAGAAGTCCGACTGTCACAGCTCTAACACCAGAAATAAGCCGCCCATGAACATCTGCGAAATCAGAGAGATCGCTAATGTGTTACCGGCCTTTTTTAGGGTTCCGTAGCCAAAATGGCAAAAACGGAACCCTTATAGTTTCGTCATGTCCGTCTGTCCGTCTGTCCGTCTGTCCGTCTGTCCGTCTGTCACAGCCGATTTACTCGGAAACTATAAGTACTACAGTGATGAAATTTGATGGGAATATGTGTTGTATGAACCGCTACAAAAATATGATACTAAATAGTAAAAAAAAGAATTGGGGGTGGGGCCCCCCATACATGTAACTGAGGGATGAAATTTTTTTTTTCGATGTACATACCCGTGTGGGGTATCAATGGAAAGGTCTTTTAAAATGATATAAAGTTTTCTAAAAAACATTTTTCTTAAAGTGAACGGTTTTGAGATATCAGCTCTCAAAGTCGTAAAAAGTATGTCCCCCCCCCTCTATTTTTATAACTACGGGGTATAAAATTCTAAAAAAAATAGAGGTGATGCATGCTAATTAACTCTTTCAACGATTTTTGGTTTGATCAAAGTATCTCTTATAGTTTTTGAGATAGGTTGATTTAACTGTAATTTTGGACTTTGCTGCTACGGAACCCTTTGTGCGCGAGCCCGACTCGCACTTGGCCGGTTTTTTAAAAAAGCTTTTGGCGTTAATCAATTTTTCACGTACGCATTGGTCCCAAAATTTGTGCATGGTTATTTAATAAATAGTCAAGTGTTTGCCGAGAGGTTGTTTGTTTAAAATAGATCCGGTTTAGAAGCTAATAATTAAAATCGATTGGCGTCGCTAGTGTGCCCTTCCCGTCACCTTAAATAAAGTTCTTATCCCTTTTGATGACCTACCACGATTAGAAATTCTATCACAAATTATTATAACGTTTTAGAAGCCATTAAAATTAAAATAGTGTCTAGGTATTTTATGGTGCACAGGTGTTCGGTGGCATTAGTTTTATGATCTATTGTTAAATTTTATGGCATATTTGAGGAGTTTCTGGTAGCGGAACAATCAAGTTTTATCTTTATCCTTTTATTTTTTTTTATAGAAAGGCAATCGGGATGACCTCACTCC